>WURV02027127.1:0-22964 GCA_011762755.2 Epimenia babai
TGCATTTTACGTTCGTAAAATTTATTAGAATACAACATAGGGTTAGTTTCCCATCCAAATTGTAATGGCGGCCGATCGCCGTGAATGACTGAAGAAGGGGTAGCGCCCTCAAACTCCACCCTCGACTAAAAGGCGGGTCAATAATTGTCTTGTCATTGTTTTTGTAATGTTATCTTTGACAATGTAGTTAATTAATTCTGTGTGACTGTCTCATCTAAGTATTCTCCCAGGTGTGTCTTTAAATGTAGCAAGACGTAATTTTTATTCATGTTTTGAGTCTCCCGCGATGTACATTGTTTTATATAATGAGCGTTACGTTTAACTCGGTTATTGTATTTGTCATGTCCTTGTCATAATGCCGTATACGTTTCGTCTATCTGCAATTAATGATGTTTTCTTTTACGGTATCTTTAAATTGTATTTTAATTAGACATAGTTTCAAATGAATTTTTAAAGTGTCTTAAATGACGACGGCAACGAAGGTGGGGTCAGGGTGGCAGTGGCGATAGCGTCGGTAGGGGTAACGGATATTTCACCGACAGGAGTGGTATACATGGAGTAACGGATTGGCCCGTGAACTCCACTCAGCTAAATCTATGATAGGTTCATGTTTATTTACAATGAGATGACGACATAGCGGTGAAGTAAGCGACATAGAGGTCATAAATAGAGCATCTGAAGCACAGCAAGCGGGAAAGAGCCCTTACAGAACCACACTGCAAGGTCTTCCCAGACCCCATTATAGTGGAATGGGGTTTACAGGCGTTTTCAGCCCAAAAAAAACGCCACATTATGGCTAAAGCGGGGATTGAACCATGGACCCTGGTTTCAAAGTCAAACGCTCTAACCACTACGCCACCTACCCCTTGGAAAGGTATCCTCAGAACAGTGATTTTGGTTCAGCATCTAACGACATACCACATGATATCACCCTCCCTCAATGTGGCTGCAAGCAACTACTGAACAAACCATGTAGAAATACCACTAATCACACGCAGTCAAACCACTGGTGATTATAGCGCATGAATTCAAATGACAATAGATCCCTCGTAATAGAAAACCAGTCACATAGCAGAACAAGAAAGCCACCTAATTTCAATTCAAGGGACGCATCTGCGAATTACTCGGCGCTCCCTATTGATTGACACATTATTAAAAAGGTACAAAACATCTCTTTTCCAGGCGGAAGAAAATTCTCCGTCGATGAGACCGACAGCGTGGCGTTGCCGTCCTCTCGCGTTGTCTCGATCTGTGGTTCTCGCCTAATGTTTGACGATTTTAGTACCGTTTTGCACGCCATAAAAACTTTGTTAGATTGTATTCGCGGTTCTTCAGAATTGAGAAACGTAACATTGATTTGTAGTGGTTACCTAACAGTATTACGTGTACTAAGATGTCGTCAGAGAAAATTATGTTTGCATTACGCGTCTTGTTTTATGTTAGTTAGATATAGTGCTTCGATAATATGCGATTTGTTGAACAACACGATTTCGTTGAAACGGAGTTTAACGTTACCGTCACACTTCCAAGTTATCGAAAACAATCTGTCGACTTTACGTAATACTTGAGCCAGACGGTCTATACTATAGCTTGCGAGCGGCAGTGACTTTGAACATCGAGAGTCAAGCTTCAGTTATGTAAAGCGAGGTAGAATATCGTGAGCTTCCAAAAAATCGTCGCAACAAATTGGGAGTTTCGAACATTTTCAAAGTTTTTAAGGCGAAGTTTTTAGGTCGCGAGAATGTTTCTCGTTTATTGGGGCCGATGTTCATAGGCGTCGCTATATTTTTCGTTATCCATTAGAAGCCTAGGATGTAGACTACATGGTATAGAATACCGTTCAAAATAACATTTTATTCACACTTGGGACGCTGGCAGTGTTTGCTAGCAAACATTGACGCCGCCGAGCCGTGACTTTTTTTAGCGCAGCCGGCAAAAATGTCATGTAGAGCTTAGTAGGCTAGATGAACGTATGTTGTTAAATACGATGCGTTTTAATATTATCTATCATCATTTCTGTCAAATCTTGTCAAATGAAAATGGGCGCAGTGAACGCGCAGTGCCAAAAGCCCGCCAATGTTCAGCCATGAAACCAGCATATCAGATAACGCTATCGCTAAGCATAACCCTAATCCTAACCTGGATCGCACGAGTTCCTTGCGCCGAATGTTTCTGCACCGGTACAAAGTTAGTGGATAATAATATAATTTCCCAGTCATCCCGACCTATTGTTACCCACACACAACGATCCGGGCTTAATGACCCACAATATTACTTCACGATCGCGATAATGTCTCCGATGTTGATAAATAACTGTTACAGTACAAGTGTAATACGGCTACCATTGCTGATGAATGTGACTAGTGAAAAAATCGATGCGTTTCAACAGTGTCCCTATAAACCATACCGTGTTTCGCTGCGACACTTAGTTACGTAATTCTAACAACTATAAAACATGATTTTGCGATCACCCATATCGTGGTTAATTCTTTTTACATTGATGATATCAAGTTATGTGTTTTATTTAGCATTTATCGAAAATAAATCTACGATATGACGTTACAGTCTTCAGCCGAGCTGATGGGTCGTTACACATCAGACAATGCACAACGATAAATACTTTTAAAGCCAAACTAAAAACTTTGATATCCTCCACTACTTTTTGCTAGGTTCACAATGTCTCGTAATAAATTTTTATCATGCATAATCCCATTGCCATGATATATCTATACTTCTATGGATTCTAATGTAACTCTACCGAATTGTCTTAAGTAGTTAAGAACGATTGTTTGGCACAAAAGACTTGGGGAGGTATCCTGCAAGTGATTACAGGTATTTTAAATTTTTTTGCTTCAAGTCTATGTCCCCTCTTTAGATACTGCCTTACTGGACCTTTCTCGTTTGTTTGGGGTGTCAAGGAGTCTGTAATATCCTTTATATGTTATCCTTTGATCTTTCTTTGATCTTTCTGTTACCTTTAATGTTACCCATAGGCATTAATCGGTATTATAGAAACTGCTATTTACGCCATTATCCCCCTTACACCGTGGCTTAACATCGAATGTTTTCATCTCCCAGCCACGTGACGCTAGTTTATTTACACCGGATATTTAGACGACGGTCGTAGACATTTCGAAGCAGTGCAGCGCTGCTAAGGTCCAGGGTTCTAACCATGATTGTTGAATAGTCTTCTAGAAGCAGTCCAGCGCTGCTAAGGTCCAGGGTCCGAACCATCATATTGATGGAGTAAATACTGTCGTACTATAACGCCTATACACGTGTAGATTGGAAAGAACAAACGACAATATTTTTAACCGAATATTAATATTAATTAATCAAATACAATTTCTCATTGACTGTAACTTCATGGCTCTAAGTATCTTACAAAATTTTTGGTATGAATATACTCTAATTTAAGTTATTTAAATTCAGTTACCAAAATAATCAGAAAGAAAAACATAACTACTAAACTATTATGGGAAACTGATCGGTTTCCATGAAAGCCACCCTGTCGGGGAATGCTACCCCCTCTCAAATATGCTAACATAACCATTGTGAAGCCTGGGGGTTCGCATAAGGCTATTATACAATCCGACATTACTGGCGCAAACATCACGGTTTCCATAAGAGCCACCCTTTCTTCGATAGTCCCTCTCTCGAATACTTCATCGTATTAATAAGTCAGACGTGAGGCCACCCATTCCACTTTTTCATATTCGCTCACGATATTCTCTAGTTTTATAAAATCTCACATGTACAGGTCCGCATGAAAAGTCTATTACGAAATACGACATCACTGTCGCAAACATCATCGTTCCAATAAAATCCATCCTTTCCGGGTATACATTCGAATACTTCTTCATACTGGTAAGTAGGGCGTGACGTTGTAATATTTCATATACGCTAATGATAATTCAGAGTTTTATAGAATCCTGTACATAAAAGAGAATTCCTTATAATTAATACACACATTGAATATTGCATTTGGTAACACTCTTCGGACACGTATTACTGTACTCGTAACCATCCATTGGGGTATTGCGGGAACGATCGATAATCCAATGCCTGGTTAAACGATCGTGATAATTCAGAGTTCAATAGAATCATGTACATAAAAGAGAATTACTTATATTTGAATGACACAATAAATAATGCATTGGTAACACCATTCGGTTACCGATATAATACAAATTTATACGCAATATTACATCCATAAATATAGTATCTAGCTTGTTTGAGGACGGTTTGGTCACGGAATTTAGAGTACTTGTTCTAGATATATATGCCGAAAATGTTGTACAACTCTACGGGGATGGACGCATTTCAGCTCTGCATGCACTCATGAAAAGTTGTCGTAGTTGACAAATTGTATAGTTATAATATGCTTAATATAATGGGGGCTATAAAGTAGCAGTTTAATGTACGGAATATATACGGAATAAAAACTGTCAAATCTGGGGTGTTGCGTGCTAAAGCGATATAGTCGGTACATAAATATATTTTGTAAACAGCCGACTGGAGGGAGTTTGTAGAATGACTGTTGGACGGAGGAGATAAGAATGTTCGCGACACTGTTCTGGGTCTACCCATTGTACCGATTGTTCGTTACTCGCGACTCCAACAATGCGATCTAGGTTCTTTATAAGGGAGCATCAACATCATGTAGGCGCCATTTGGTTAAAGGAAACGACGGAAGCCATTTTACGTATAGCCTTAGAGCATACATAATATTAAATGTACGTTTTGTAAATTTTTTTGTTGAATAAATTTCACGTTTGATAGTAATTATATCCCTTCCTCCCTCTCTACCTCCCTCCCTCTTCGCTCCCTCTCTCTCTTATTTAAATGATACAAAGATTACAATTTTTGTCATTTCAGACAATGACCGAATTTGAATGGCTGGACTGAGTGGCCTTAAGGTTGACTTACCTTCTGCCGAGATATTCGTTCGGGGAACTATCGAAGAGAGGATTTATTTTCTCGGATCGACATTTACATCGCATTTGGTTACAGACTTTTTAGATGCGAACCCCCAGGCCCGTCAATGGCTTTGGGGGTTCGCACCGTGCGAAGGTATCGCTTTTATTTATCGTTCATATTAATATTCGGATAACAAAAGTATTGTTGTTCTTTTCTATTTATATCTATATAGGCGTTAGAGTACGACACTATTTACTCTATCGGTGTGATGGTTCGAACCCTAGACCTTAGCACCGCTGGACTGCTTCGAAATGTCTACTCAACACTCATGGTTCGAACCGCGACCCTTGTCAGGGCCCGACAAATCGAAGGAGGTCACGTCCTGCGTCTTCGTGAACTAGGCCACTCACACGGTCACTCGACCGTTGTCTAAATATCCGGTGTAAATAAACAATCATCACGTGGCTGGGGGATGAAAACATCCGATGTAAAGCCACGGTGTAAGGGGGGTACTGGCGTAAATAGCGGTATGTATAATAGCGATTGAAGGTAACACAGAAAGATCAAAGGGTAACATCTAAAGGATATTAAAGATTCCTCAACACCCCTCCCCCCCCACACACACACACTAGCCGGAAAGGTCCAATAAAACAGTATCGTAAAAAGGGACATAGACTTAAGGCAAGAAAATGAAAAAAAATTTAATTTAAAAATTACAAAAAAAATCACTTGCAGGATACCTGTCATAGACGTTTCCTTTCGGGGGACATGGACTTAAAAAAAAATGAAACAAAAATAAAATAAAAAAATATTTTTTTTATTTAAAAATTTAAAATACCTGTAATCACTTGCAGGATACCTGTCCAAGACGTTTCCATTGCGCCAAACAATCGTCCTTAACTACTGTCTTATCTGTTGCATTCTTCGTTGTTTACTGTATAATCACTATAATGTAACTCTGCGGAATCGTCTCATTGTTTTTTTTTTCTTTTTTATTTAATGATTTACTTAATTAATTCTGTGTGACTGTCTCGTCTAAGTCTTTCTCCTAGTGTGTCTAATAGGCCGTTTACACTCGCATATTTATATCTGACATAAATATTTGTAGCGCTCATCGGTAACAAAATGTCACCGATTAACGCCGAAAACGCGTATTTCACGGAATAGAGCGTGCTCTATTCCGTGTAATAAATGTCACGGATTGGCCAATGAAATGCGGCGCTGTATTTTCCTTCTGAATTGTGCAAAAAAATGGCTGCCGAAACGAAATCAAATGTTTGGCGCTGCAAAAGCGACCGACGTGGCCATATTGTACCTCGTCGCCTTTTTCTAGCCGCTATGAGTAGTTCAGTCGATGCTCTGACTACGCCTGCTGTCACAATTGGAAATTCAGGTCCAGAATCATTGTCATCGTCGGTTTTGTTAGGAGGAAAGTCATCGGAGTGTGGCGCACAGTACGCCGCCATTATGGAAACTACAGTATGTCACGTGACAACATTCGCAGCGCAGATATTGTGCCGAGTGTATTTAAGAGCAAACGCTCGCTGAATCGAGATCCACCGCGATGAAATTTCTGTCGGATATAAATATGCGAGTGTAAACGGCCTATTATAATGTGAAAATATGGAATTTTTATCTACGTTTTGATTGTCTCGTGATGTACATTTTTTATTATGACTGTAACTCGGAGGCTGCGATTGATAATATCTGCCATGTCCTTGTTTCCTCTGTATACGTTTCATCTACGTGGAATTAATCATGACTTCTTCAACGGTATCGTTAAACTGTATTTAAGTTAGACATTATTTATTTATAGGCTGACTACCGAAGTAATCGGTGTAGGCCAATTTCATTTATGACCCTTTACAAAGCTAGCCTATGTGGTTAACACGACAATTTGGTTAGCTTCACTTATAAAGGGTGGAGAAAAACACCTAATGTGAAAAACCCACCGAGTCTGGGCAGACAATTGACCTTTTTCCATTCACGCCACTGGTTCGAGATGTCTACATACGAGCTACATATGTCGCACACTCCGCTAAGTCTATGGAAGGTCAATGGTTATTTACAATATGATGACATAGCGGAGAGGTAAGAGATCATATATAGAGCATCTGAAGCACAGCAAACGTCAGAGAGAAAAAGCCCCAACGCAACCAAACTGCAGGGGCTACCCAGACCCCCATGGGCAATGGGGTTTAAGACGCTTTCAGCCCGAAAAACTCCACAGTTAGTAGGCCTATACTGGTTAGAGCGGGATTTAAACCAGGGACCCCTGGACTCGGATAGTATACTGGCTCGAACGAAATTCGGTCCAGGGTCTTCTCAGTCCAACAAACTAGCCTCTACGCGAACTCCTCCCAACCAGCCATATTACGTTTTGAATCTGCTATGTTTCCACTGTCAATCGTTCCTCGCGCCTGGAGTCCCCAGTTTTATCCCATCTGCTGCTATCGCTATTTTAAGATTAAATATAGCCGTATGTCCTATTTTATAAGAAACAAATTGTCAAAGCCCGTCATTGTTATTACTTTTATTCTTTTACAGTAAAACAACAATAAAATATGAAACACTATACAAAGATAAATATGTTCTATATACACAATACAATACACTTATTATGTACAATAAGGATTTTCTATACATGCACTCATATACAATATCTCTGTACATTAATATCACGTTTGATTTTTGACACGTTAGAAGAAGACAGACAAGGTCACGGAACTACGAGCTCGGTTAACAGGTACAACATAATGTCTGTACATTACATTATCGCAATAGTATTATGGTGACAGGTGACATGTTATGGTGACAGGTGACATGGTAGGGGGAAATATATTATATGGGTCATTCGATTATAACGTTAACTTCAAGAGATAAGGGCACTAGTTTCAAGAATATGCCTAACTAAAGTGAAACTGAAAAGATATATAATATGGTAATTAGTTAATTTGTGTGTAAAATATAATGTACCATAAATCAACAAGAACTTTTACGTAACAGTCACAAATATTATAACAG
The DNA here is from genome assembly GCA_011762755.2 of Epimenia babai. Classification (NCBI taxonomy): domain Eukaryota; kingdom Metazoa; phylum Mollusca; class Solenogastres; order Cavibelonia; family Epimeniidae; genus Epimenia; species Epimenia babai. The sequence continues at coordinate 7,945 of WURV02027127.1, forward strand.
GGGAGAAATGTGCAGGAAAACCTTGCCTCTAGTGGGTCCCGACCCCGAGGGTTCGAGGTCCACCGGAAGTAAGGCTTTTCTTGTGCCCTTGTGCCTCCTGATATTTATAGAACCATTGTAGCCCCTCCCCTCCCCTCCAACCCCCATAAAGGTTACGTAAATATTACAACAAAGATAATAAATTCGCAAGGAATTACATTTTGTTGAAACTTTAGCAAATTTATCATGAGGTGATAATCAGGATGAATCAGGATTTTGAAATTTTTGAGCAGAGCCCGTAAATCGCGGCTGAAGATAAAACTCCTATTGATAACCAAACCACGTATTTTAAAACTTTGAAACAAAATAATTCCATCATAGCAGCAACTCAAAATTTTTTATTTACATACAATGCCCTATGAAACGAAGTAAACAATGCCCATCAAACAGGTACAGGTGAAATAATATATTATTACCTATTCCACTATTCTATTTCTTACTATCAAAGCTCTCATTTTAGGTCTCAGTAGGGCTTTTTTCACTCAATAACCATTACTAATAATTAAAGCACTAACTTTAAGTCACTTTGTTTTCAAAAGACATGCACTGCTGTTACTGTATAGCTCGGAATTTTTGGTTATTTTTTCCCCTCGCTCAGAAATTTTGCCCATGGCTGTGATTGAAATGGTGGAGGTTTAGTTAAATGACTGCACAATGACAGGCAAATGATGTCTAGTTAACATGTACAATTGTATATAAGGCCCATGGTTACATCGGATGTCATGTGTCACGCGTAATGTGTCCTGTACACAAGTACATTAATTTGGTTTCGTGATATCACAAAAGTTGTTGAAACAGTTTTAAGATAGAAGATTATTAAGAAAATTTAATAATACTAATTGAAAAATATGTCGAACCCAAAACACATTGATTATAAAGACAAAGATCAAAAAGAAGAATAGTCCATCGTCCCTTTCCTTGCATAACTTGATGAGAGTTGAAAAAAATTCGTTCATTTATCACAACAAAAATCTTCTTGTCCAGACTTGATGTCTTTTTTTACATTTTCTTCTCAAGTTCAACGCAGCAAGAAAACAAAAGGCTTCCGCAGCTTCATGTGAAGTAGACATTTCTCGCTATGTACCTGACATGACTGATCCATGCACAAAACTCACACTCCGTGTGTGACATTTGGTGTAACACGGTCCGTGACGCGTGACATCCGAGGTAACATGGGCCTTAGTGTAATAGTAGACTTCAGTAAACTAGTAAATTCATTTGTGAATGTTGATATTGCACTTTTAATAAAATGTAATAATGAACAGGCCTGTCATGAACACATAAACATGAGTCAAGGAGGGAGAAAAAGTTTGAAAGAGGGAGAAAGAAATGATTATGGACAGAAACAATCCAGAATTTTGAGATATTATACAATAACAGATATATGCAGCGATGGCACAATTGATGTATGCTACAAACGAAACCTATACCATAAGTTCCTCTTCATCATCATTGAAGTTATGCAAAAAAGTGTGAGTTATTGTGGCATTACGATTGCTGGTAGCGTCGTCGCTGAGGTTTTGTGTAGATTTGCTGCGATTGTTCGTACTGTGTTTGTACATCGGTGGTGACACGTACGGCGGGGGTTGAGCCGGACGTGACCTTGGAGCAACCGTCGATTCTCCAGCTTGTTCTTTGCTGTATAAACCGCGTAATTTTGACACGCTCCATGGTAAGTTAGTTGATGTAGCACCGCGGGAGTTGTCGATAGATAATAATTTCTCTTCGAGACTTTGATCGCCGTCTATCGAGAGCCGTTTGTTCTTCTCGTGTATCGCTTGCTGCATGCGTCGGCGTTCCTCCAATAATCTCGTATCTCGTAATGGGTAGACATCTTTAGTCGTGGGTTTGAGCTGTTTCGCGTGGTCCATAGCATTGCTTCGACTCCTCTGAACAGGCGCCACATTTGCGCTATCGCCGCATTTACAACTTCTCGGTACTTCTAAAGACGTACGAGGTGACAATGCTTTATGACCATGCAACTTATGAGATTGACTGAGAGTTTGTCGATCGTTTTCCTCCTTCGACTCTTGTTCTTTTTGATGCTGACAAAATTGCTGCAGTCTTGTCTTAACGTAATTAGGATTGTTCAATTTGACCTGAACGCGAGTGCTGTTGTTTTCACTGACTTTCGACGTTTCGTCACGTCTGGAACAATCCTCCTGAAATCGTTTCACTGAATCCTCGTATATCCTACGTGCTCGTTCACTCACGGCTCTCTGCTCATCACACTGCTCATCCGTTATAACATCATTCATAACATCGTTCAGTGGAATGCCATGTTTAATCTTATACTTTCTGTTCAGCGCTTCATCATATGACGGAGGCTCGAGAGGTCTGTGAACAGACAATAAAGGTTGCGACGTCTTATACACAGATGACAATGGAGACTGGTAAGTCCTGACGGGTGGCGTAGATACTGGTGGATTCATTGGCACACTCAGCGGAATAATTGTAGCACTAACTTTCTTTTCCTGATTATCGCTATTGCTATCATTACAATTATTGTTATTGTTATTACTATTATCCTCATTCACATTTCTTTTTTCATTTTTTTTCTTCGGAACTCTCACTGTTGTCACCGTACATTCTTTACGAATAACAGCAACCATTTTCACCTCTGGTTGATTTCTCTCAATTTCAACAGGCTTCGCTGCATTTACGATTGCGTTGGAATTGGAACTCCCATCACTCTGATCAGCACATTTCTCAGTTTGTTCACTGGAATGATTAATCTCAATATTTGTGACGTTATTTTTATGATTATATACGATGTTGTATTCACTTGAGCCATTTTTATTCACATTAATATCGTCGGGCATTCCTTTCTGATGAGGAATTTTTTCACAACTATTTAAATCATTTTCAGTTTGTGCTTGAGTATAGCTGCTGAGATCAGTAAAATTACAGTCAACATCATCAACAAAGCGGTCAACATGATGCTGAGACTCAGTCAAATTTTTAGTCAGTCTCATGTATGGCAATGCATTATTGTTTTCAGTCAATAGATTTATGTGGTTAGTTTCTGTAACAATATCAACGTGAGGTAATGGTTCATCATCGCTCGGTGAGTAAAATGTAGATTTAACGGAATTTTCATCGGAAGAAGTCGTGTGTAAAATAATGGTTGGTGATGACGACGAATCAAGGGTGGATTTTCTGTGCTGGTTGGTGAATAATTCATTTTTCTTCTCCTGTGATAGGATCGGAGATTGCTTATGGGGGATGTGGTGGGATGGTTCGCTGGAATTGTGGGATTTCGGTCGCGATTCTCGTACACAAGATTTTATCGAATGGCGATGAGACGGCGTTACAGTCACATCGGTCGCTGAACTGTGGTGCGAATGGATATCGGGGGAACTCGATGGTGAAATGTACGTCTGAAGGTCGTCCATTGATTTCGTGACGTAGCGGGCATGCGGGTCGCGACTACGACTGTGAGACTGAGCGAAATCGTCGGTCGATGTAAGCAGATCGAGACTCAACAACTGATTGTCGCGCTCGGATCGCAACCAAGCCGGACGTTTCGCGGCGCCATTATGAGGCGACCGCGGCGGCGTTGACAGACCGCACTCCAGACTTCCGCGAGATATCGACGAATCAGAGAGCAAACTGTCGGAGCTGTACGAGATCTTAGAATGCGGCGATAACGGCGGTGTGCTATCGGCTACCGATTTCTGTCGGAAAAATTTATCGTATTTATAACAGTCTAAGTTTCTTGAAGAAGCCTCCTCAAAAAAGATATTCGTCGCAGGACCGACTTGTTGCGTCGTGGTATCCAACTCACTCGCTTCATTCACGCTCTGCAGACTCTCGGCAGACACACGTTTCGACACGGTTTGGTGATTATTACGCATCTGTCGTAAAATGTCCGAATTCAAACTTTGAGACAAGCCCTGCGGTTTCGCGGAATTTCCTTCCGAGCTCGCGAGCGGAATAAACGGCTTCTTTCTGGCCCGCGGTACATTTGCACTTAGTGATGATGCACTTTGCGAGGCTAAGTAACTCGAATTAAACGGCATGGTACCGGGCTTGGATCGATCGAACGTATTCATACATCGGCTGTAACCATTGCACGCATCGCCTTCCGCTCCATCGTCAGCGTAGAGTTGAGAGTCGCTCAATGTGAGGCCGGAATCACGACTGAGATTTGACGGCGACAGATGACTGTTGGGAAGATGTGGACTGGTGTCTGGCTCGTTAGTGTAGAGTACCCGATCGAGGCTGTCGATGGACGAGTCATCCCTTCGTGACAAACCTGAAAGAAAAAGTCAAGTACAACATTTATAGACTGCAAGTATTAACAAATAATATACAACATCTTCAACAGTTGCATATCACCATTCAAGACATCAAATGTCTACCCAAATGTGATGGGTTTATTCCAGCATTTATCAGGAAAAGTCAAGTACAACATTTATAGACTACAAGTATTTACAAATAATATACAACATCTTCAACAGTTGCATATCACCATTCAAGATATCAAATGTCTACCCAAATGTGATGGGTTTATTCCAGCATTTATCAGGAAAAGTAAAGTACAAAATTTATAGACTGCAAGTATTAACCAATAATGGCTCTCAGATGCAGTTTACAATGAATGTTTATAGCAGCTATTCAGCCGATATACAATACCTCCGACACTCGCATATCACCCTGCAAAGATGATATCAAATGTATACCCAAATGTCTAGAAACGGGTTTATTCCAGCATTTGTCAGGAATAAATGACTCGCTGAGGATCATCGCAGAAAAGACAAATTTTCAGCTTGATCTAGTCTAGATAACTGCTGATATCACTCTAACTGAACACAACTCATATAGCATACCTGGAATAGTGATTTAATCATTATAGCTCTAGACCACTCACCATTATCTGGCACACTAAGAACACTGTGCATGCTGTCGGAATCTGTCCCCGAATCCTGACGAAACTTGCGATCTGGCGCTTCTCCCAACAATTGCGTGACATCCTCCCCGAAGATCTCTTCACAGTTATCGATGATGAAGTTCACGACGTCATTCCCGCGATTCACCTGCTCAGTGTCCACCGCCTCCGCTGACCAGAGGATGCTCTGTCCGATGCACACTGACAGGTTGAAGGAATTCATGTTGTTATCTTCGGATCGCTTAGCGATGTGGTACAGGACGCACATCAGATACCTGAGAAGTGAGTTGTTGCACGGAGCGAGGCGGGACACCAGTCTGAAGTAACGCGAGGACAACATTAACACTGAATTGTGCCGGAGAGGTGTATGTAACATCCATCAAATGTAGTACAATACAGTTGTGTCTAGCAGTGCAGAGTCTGTAATATTATATTACCTGGAAATTTTATTTATACTTCCAGCTATGACAGAAGTCTGAGAAAAAAGGGTTTGTATATACTCAGTTGTATAGAAAAACAGAACACTTGTGAATAGACTCCATATTTTTGCTTACTTACTAAATGATATTTTTACCACATACTCTGTTGCAGTATGCCATTGGAATACAAAAAATACCATTAATCTATCTATAATAAGGGGTCTATATATAGCACACCGAGAGTATCAAATGACATATGAGCCGATCTTGACTAAATACATTCTCAAGTTCACTATATTGCCCGTAATCATAGATATGTAGATATAGAATATCAGATCACAATTTTGCCTTTTAATTTATATAGTCTGCCAAAGAAGGTTCAAACTCAATTTTTTAAAATGAAATCAGTGCATTACCATATCGATATTACTTGGATTAATGATCTCTATAATAAATAGCATCTATAATGGATATCAGGTAGATACCCGCCATATTATACAGCAGCAAAAATCAATCGTCTCAAAACTTACTGTTTAACAGCCGTGATCCTTTCTGAATAGTCGCTGATATCCCCACTAGCCAGCCAATCATTGTAGGTGTTGCAGTCTAACAGACTTTCTGGGAGACTGCGCAAATAATCCTGAAATTTGGGAAAATTTGTATTTTATACTAATGTTTGAAATGAGCATTTCATAGCACGAATATCTTCAATATCAAAAAGGAGTGAAAATTTTATGTGAAATTAGACGTCATACATTTTGTTATCCAAGTTTTGAATGATAGATATCAAATTATATAAACCAAAAAAGTTCAACTATCACACTTCCACCAAAAGAACGAGTGATAAGGGAAGGGCAGATAACCAATCAATATTCAAAAAATCTGGTACAAATAAAAGAATTATTTTTAGATGTCACATTGAAGGAAATAAGATAATGAATTTGCTTGTGGTTATCTACTAGTTAGGTGGCTACCTTGAGCAGAGTGCCGATAATGAGCGGTGGAGTTTCATCATCGAGACATTCTTCTCCATCGTCGAGTTTTTGTCTCAGTTCTCGCTTCATCTTCTCGTTAGCTCCCTTACGCAGAATTCCCGGCGTGAAAGGTCCGTGCAGAAAGAGTAGCATGAGAAGATCCTGTTGTTAAGGCAACGCTACGTCGTCAGTATCGGGTTACGGAATAGATTTAGCACCATTGTGTTTACTGGTGTGTGACAACAGGCCTGGATTAACCCGCTATCCAGGTTATCAGCTAACATGGGATTAACACAATGAAATATCTTCTCCTTGACGCAATGTTACACTCATCGAGTCTGGTTAACCAGATACATGAGAGACGGTCAAAATGGAGAAGTTCAAAATAAAGAAATTCCTTGAGGAATTCACATATAGTATATAAGTGGCAATTACTATTGTTATTACTATTACCATGATTATTATTACTATCATTACTACTATCATTATTACTATGATTATTATTACTATAAATATCATTACTAAGATTATTATCACTGTTGAAAGTGTGCCCCAATTCGAGACAGTCATGAACTACTGGTAATAACTGGTTCCCTACTTGTTATCTGTTACTGCACTCCTTAGCAACATTATCAGTCATTAATACTCACAAGAATTTGCTTCGGGGGAAGGCCATCTTCTGTAGCGACCTCATCCAGGCGCCGCCCGTAGAGTTTCCCCGGCATCGCCACGGAGAGCGGCGAGAGCGTCTTCTCTTCTCGACTAATGTGACGCTTGAATATGTTAAGAAGGGGCGATCGTTTTGCCTTCTTGTTCTTTGTGTGTTGTGCATCATCTCCTGTTTGCAACAGTAACATAAGGTACACTGGACCACACACTATACACAGTGTATACTTGTGTGCAAGTAACGTGTTTTTTCATAGAGCTGTGGGCTGCCATAATGTTAGCTCGATCGATAAACACAAAAACGTAATTCAGGACTCCTGACGAAGCATACTTAATACTTGTACATTTATGTTGTGACTCAATCTCGTTCTCGAAATGGTGTCAGAATTTATATGAAGGGGATTGTTGACAATGTTTCACATCTTACATATTTTTATGGACAATACATTTGAATGTAGTCAAGATCATATGGACTCTAGATCTATTTTGAGTGGTATTCCCGTAGTATATTCTGTGAACTCTTTGTAAAAACTTTATATACTATATAAACATAACGGATAACCACTATAAATTCCATGTGGCCGTAACCTTTTAATAATGTAGTAGTCTATAATATTAATAGTAAAGGTAGGATAGGAAACAAGATATTGTCCCATGCACAATACCCTCAATAATAACTCCAGTCTTATTTCCAATAAAGCCTTATCACAGGTTACAAGCCGAGGGTAGAAGCTAAGGCGTATCGGATTATGTTCCCCGAGCAGATATCCCCGCTTTTTCATTGGAAAATGGAAGTGGAGGGGAGTGATGGAATAAGTGATAAAATTACAAAAGCATGAGGGGAGGTTGAAGGATGCAGCCAGTGGGAAGAGGTCACATCAAAGCATAGGTTAATAAGTTACTCATCGACAATTGACAAACCATGGCATTATGGTTTTTATGGTCTGTGCACCTTGGCTCTAAGGTATGTGCATGTGGCCGTGTGTCAATCATTTGTATGGCCAATGAGAAGCGAGGATCATGCTCGCCGCCGATAATATCAGACTAATAAAAAGCGGGAACATCTGCTCGGGGAACAAAATGACGCTTACCGAAGCTAAAACGAGATTAGTTGTTTTGAATGAATCAAGATCAGGGATAAAGTACTGCCACTCACCGAGTTCATGTTTCTTCGCCTTTTTGCTATTCTTCAGGAAGAACTCACACTTTAACTCACGGGGCGCCTCACTCACCAGCTGCGGGAACTCTTCGGGGATGACATTCTCCAAACCGCGAAACCGAATTATGTCACGAATGTGACTCATCTGGATCGAAAACGGGATCTCATGCCCTGGAACAAAAAATGGGCATGTGGATTGAAAACTGGATGTCAAACCCTGCAACAAAATACATGAGCTGAGAGCAACAAGCGGCTATCTGCATTTCGGCTATTAATCCATTGTTATTCTCAACCACATCCATCCACAGCTAACATCATTGATAGATGTTCCTTATTCTCATTATATAACCACAGAGTATCCACACATGGATTGTATCTCATGGAAACATACTAGTACTTTGTAGGTAGCCAATATATAACATAAATAATGGAAATAGGCATTAAGTCAGATAGCCTGTTGTTACTTTCAGCTCATGAATATGGGCATGTGGATTTAAAAAGTGGGGTCTCACACACGGTATTAAGATGTGGAACAAACTGATGCGATGAATTAACATATGAAATAGCATTGTCATTACCTTGGAGGCAATATTGAAGAATATGAAAAGTAATCAAGAGGAAAAGTCAAACTATGAGTGGAGTGGGAGCTCTCCATGTGGAAATTCTGTTATTATACCATAATGATGATGATAAAAGTAGAGGTGAATACATCATTATGAATGATGTGTAATAAGCGTGTGTATTACCCACACAATACCATAAGAAAAATATTGTATTTTCTGTTTAACTAATTCCGTTATATTCTATGTAATCGTGTTTTATTCTATTAACAGCAAATGAAGAATAATACTGTGTTGAGTAAAATTACATCTATTATATAATCATACTGAAAAACTAAATTATCACTACTGTATTTACTGAACAAACCATGAGATATCTGAACATTTATCTTCATTTTACTAATTACACTCTGGTATTAATACACACAAACTCCATAGAAAAATCCTTCAATAATAGGCCCATTGAATGGCACACCGATACCATACGCTGCACTGACGAAATGTATAGATATTCTCGTGTATATATTATCATCATATCGGCGTAAACAAATTCTCATTGGACAATTTGTTTTGAGCCGCACAGCCATGTGGGGTTTCACTGACAATGATGGTACAACATAATGGTAACAATATTGGCAACAGTTATGTGTGTGGGCAGTCAATCATTTATATACATTCCCACAAATTTATAGCCTGCTTGGCAGACAAGAAAGAAAATCTATTGTAAAAGTCGTCAGCATTATTCTTGTAGCCCTACATAAAAATCATCATTTTGTTTCATATAAATCACTGAGATAAAATTAGGTTTCAAGGTTTAAGGTCTCAAAATGGGTTTTTTTCTGTACTTGAAGTCATCAGTATTTCCCCTTATACAATATTTATTACCTACTCCTCCAGTATTTAAGTTCTAGACGTGATTAAACTGCCTGAAACTGTCTGGCAAGTGGACCTCTCCTCAAGTTTGACCAATGGACAATCTACTGCATTCAGATGGGCTTCACCAAGCGGTAAGCCGGAAATAAAAAATTTAAAGGTCGTCTGGACAAAAATGAACTAGAAATTATCATATTTACAAGGGAGATTTTATTTGTGAAAAATAGTAAAATTAAACCAAATGAACTATGCAGTTTGCTTATTTGACTTATTTGCTACATAGCTACTATTTAGGATTCTCAAACTGGAGTATCTTATATCAAACCGATTAGTTAACTACGTCCGTAAACGATCAATAACAACTCCTTTTATAGAAATAATGAATTTTTTACCGTTATATTTTATCGGTAAACAGTCCATTTATTTTATTGGGTCACTCGATTATTCATTATCCCGAGTCTTATCAACAGTTCGAGTTGAATCACGGTGCGACGTTTCAGATAAACTAATAACCATTACTCAATAACACTGAATGAGTCATCATCGGCTTTGAGTGACTCGAGGCTTAATATCGCCTCAAAAAATATACCAGATTAGCGATCCGGTTATAATAGAGACAAATGAACAGCCCAAGTAGAGATGAATCATACGTTAAAGATACAACGCCACAACAGCTCAATATAACTATCTTTACCAACTACCCGCCGTTTGTCATCGATGCTACTGTATTCAATTCACCCAACGCTAAATAATTCACAACAAAAATACCTCACCGCTAATAGTAGTGCGACATAAAATAGAAAAAAATCAACACTAAATCATTGATCTATTGTCAAAGTGAATTCACGCATTGTACCTGGTTAATTGTGCCGATTTTTTTTAGTTTTCACCTGTGTCTGTTGATTTCACCTAATAGTGATCGCGGCAACTCCACTTTAATTGGTTCTTAATTTCATCGAGCAGTTAATACGACAGACATAGTGAGATTTTCATGTTTACAGGAGAGATTTGAATTTTAGATCTTATATAGGTACATACATGTAAGTAACTACGATCTTAGTCATATTAAAATATACTAAGACTCAAAAAGCGCTACTTATCAAAGTGGGAACTCACTGACGTTTGAATACTTAGATACACTTGCTGATCGCTGATCGCCTCAGAAAGGGTATTGTGCCAGTAAAGATGGGACACTGTACTATAATTGTCATTGTACAACCTACATAAGAACATGCATAGGGCATTATTTTCAAATTCCCGATACCAACCTCAGTGTGATTTACTTATGTTCTTTATTATGACAGTTTAATTGATTTCATTAGTGACATCGGTATGTTAACAATTGTCCTGAGACGACATCCGCCCCACTAAGGTAAACTGGTACAGAATGACAAGTCATTGACATGAAATGCACGTCTTTAATGCTAATTTTCAAGACGCCTTAAACATGGGTACAGATACACATCGTCGTCCAGGTATACCGCCCGCCCGCCGTCCCCGCCGCTGCTATATTTATCGTCTGTATACGGTATTTTTTATGGCTGTCGCTATTGTTGAACTCGCAAAAGGTGAAGGTATTTAATTAAATATTCACATAAACACGGGCGAAACACACCAGGTGCTATAGATCTCAACTATGTTCTCTGTGACCTTTAAAAGTACCTCTATGTGTAGCTTATTTGGACTCAAGTAAAATACGTTTCAACGCAAAGCTGAGCCTAATTAACATAAAAATTATAGTCCCATTAATAAATTTAGTACCTAGCATTCATAAATATAACATTTTATCAATTCAATTGAAATAAGTATATGGGCATTTGGGAAAAATAATCAATAAATGATAATATAAAAATTCTATATAAAGTAAATACTGGCAGTTGGTTTTTGTAATACAATTGTTATTCACAATGCAATATTTATTCATATTCAGTGATTGCTAATTTTGATGTGAAAAGGAGCACATGAATGTGTGTCAATTGTCAAGTGAATGAATTAAAGTATAAAGTATAAAGTTGCATACTCTATCAAGAGGGCTTTTAATGTAAATGAGGCCGAATGTCCCAAATTCATTTGAAATTTAACGCTTAATAACTGAGAAATTAAGAGAAAAAAAACTATAAGTATTCATCGCTAGAGATATTCCTGTGTATCAAATTCGATCTTTCAGTGTATTGTAGAGGGATTGAATACTTAAATACACTGTAATACACATTGAGGAGTTTGTAGCGTATTCGATGAAGCATCAGAGTGATTATTTGGAAGTCTTAATGTTTTTTTCACCTGAATAAACCATGATAGCTACCTCCCATTAACGATATTAGGCGTTTCTTTCAAATTACCATCAGAATAGAGATCAAATTATGCGTCATGTTCACACTTTCTATGTTGTTGGTGATTTTGTGAGTGACTGTTTTACAATTCAAATGCTTCCTATGCTCTGTAAACAACTACATTGATATAGCGTTGCACGATTAATTCACGATTAATTCACGATTAATTCACGATTGATTCACGTGGACTGACAACAAACTTGATTGCGCTATATCATAAAACTGCCTCATTATATTCTGACACATTTTCTAAACAGAGATATCGCTCATTGATAAAAACACTGAATCACTGAAAAAAGGTCACCTCGGGCCAAAGATTGGTCAGTGTAAACAGGAACTGAGCATAGTGACCAGTGGCCACTATTGCTGTCGTCAGTCAAGTGTGACCAAGAATCTGGCTATTATAGTCCAATGTGACATCTACGGATGATAGGTAGACAATAGAGAGGTAATTCATTTGTTTTTGCAGTGATATTCCGAGAATCGAGAATGCAATTTTTTTGTTGTAGCTGAAAATAGAGAGAGCGTTTCTAGCTGTGGTTATTTTTATCAATGCTGGCAATACATTCAGCAGTAGATCTATCTAGATGGGTCAGAAAGAACTAATGATATTTACTTTATCTTTGCATTGCGCAGTAATACGAGGTATCAGTCTCGAAATGGAGACAGTTAAAGTACATGTAGAGGGTTGACCGAAATGGAATTATGCAACTTCTCTACAGAAAGTGATAACTGTCACTCTCATGTAGGAGGTATGAAGAAACTGAGGCCTAGGGGCCAAACACGGCCAGTTGCTTTGTAATGAGGCATAAAGAAAGTGCTATATGGGTCAATTTTTTCCTAAGTGTGGCCCGCAATGTCAGGTAGTGTCTATCAGGCATATACATAAGTTAACATAGCCTATATTTAATCAGACAAAAATATAATAATAATTAATTGTTATATGATGAACCTGGTCCAAATGACTACATTCATTTGGTTAAAAATCCCTCCATCATAAAGTACGTTCGGGTAGGTCTGTAAAAATTATCTTACAATAAACTACGTCGAGGTAGGTCTGTAAAAATCAGTTTATAATAAACTACATCGAGGATGGTCTGTAAAAATCACCTTATAATAAACTACATCGAGGTAGGTCTGTAAAAATCACCTTATAATAAACTACATCGAGGTTGGTCTGTAAAAATCACCTTACAATTTACTACTTCGAAGTAGGTCTGTAAAAATGAAAGAAATATGTCTAGGTAGGTCTGTAAAAATCCCAATATAAACTTTAACAATGTCTAAGTAAGTTTGTATTGTTATTACAATGAGACGACCTAGCATAAAATTAATGCAATTTCTGACAAAACGTATTGCTGTCAATGTGGGTGTGGCGAGACAAGTGCGTATTTAAAAATTGTGACCTTTGGCCTAAAGATGGCCACATGGCTGTAGTAAAGAGTTAGTAACCGTGGACTGGATTATCTGAAGATCAGCTGTGATCAAAAATACAAAACTGTGAACACCACGTTCGATGCTTTTGTTCAGTGCACACGTGAGAGTGATGAATAGAGAAGTTATATCACAGTCACCATCACAGGACACGGAATGCGCCGTGGTATGCGGTGGTATTTTTGGCCTATTGTACGTACCGATGAGGGGGTAAGCCGACTCTTCCTTGCCCGAGGACACCCACAGCTGATAATCTTTCGTGTCATTCTTCTACAACCACAAACAGTCAACCAGTCAACGTAAAACAGGATTTAAACGATGACACACGTGGCTTACACTGTCAAACGTTAATATCTCACACGCTGGCTTTCATTACACCTAGTGGTAGTCTCCCTTGCTGTACAAAAGATAAAAACATGGCCATAATTACCGAGTTGTTCACAAGTTGTTATATTTTTACTAAATCATCCTTCAGTGTGAGCCTTCATGATCATCCATTAAATCTGTGACTCCCCACATACGATATTCAATATCACTGAAAAATATTCCTAAAACAATCCGGATATTGTGTATTCTACTAGAAATAATGTTAGGAATTGTATTTGAGAAGTGAAAAAATATTTTAAAACATTTTCTCTAGAGCGGATATACTACCCTTAAATGTTCTACTCAGTCCACTCTACCAAAGTAAAGACACAGACATCTCTATAAATCTCATACCAGGATCTGTGATTTCTGCATGCACAGGTCAATGACCTCTGATGTCGTCTGCATATGCGATACTGCTATTGTCCGCATCTGTGGAACACAAACATCATTCGAATGTTACAGATAATCATAGTAAGAAAGAAATTCAAATAGTCTCATGATTAGTCAGACCACATACACAACAACCACATCGACGATATTAAATTTTATATTACAGCAAATAAAACTAAAAAATAGAATTTTCAATACATTCGCGCTCTACCGACCTCTCCTAAATCTTTGTTATTCACTTTGATGTTCACTTCTTTAGGCTGTTCTTTTTGCTTTTCTTCATTCATGCAACTGCGAAGAGAAATAACAACCACATGAATATAATGGAGTCACGAGAAGTTAAGTTAAGAAATTTCCCCCCTGTTGCAATGCTATGCTCTACTTTTGATAGTGTAAACACATTGATACCGGGTGTGTCAACAACAAACAGGAAGAATCACACTCAGGAATGAATATCCTCCGCTGATCGTACATTTATCAAAACGTAAGCTAAAACACAAGAAAGGATTAGTGTGGATTAAAATTTGTGTAAACAGGAATGTAGAATAGGTACATAAACATTAGGCAAAGTTTCCTGCAATAATATCAGTAACGATCTCATTGGAACAGTAAAGATGTATCTCCTTTCTTTAGGCGCACTACAATATAATAACTGCACAACTTCTTTGTACTTGAAACAAATACAATGTACCTTTGACCCATAATCCAACACAACCAGACACATATAACCTAACAAACAAACTGACATTATTTAATACACAAACCAAATGTGTAACCAGACATATAACCTATAACCTAACATATAACCTAACACATAACCTATTGCACATTAGCTGACATAACCTGACAATCAAACAAACACATTACCTTACACAAAATCTGAAACAATGAAGCAATCTGATGGGACTCAATATAT
>WURV02027238.1:0-22950 GCA_011762755.2 Epimenia babai
GATTAACACAAGCTTTCGTTTGTGATGTTGATGGTGACATTTATTATGACATCATGACATTTATTTATCGTGAAATTTATCATGATATTTATCATGATATTTATCATGACATTTATCGTGATATTTATCATGATATTTATCATGACATTTATCCTGACATTATGACATTTATCATGAAATTTATCATGACATTTATTATGATATTTATCATGATATTTATCATGATATTTATCATGATATTTATCATATTTATCATGACATTTATCATGAAATTTATCGAGATATTAACTGGGAGGTTCAAGACAATTACATTCATTATTGTTGCTCAATTATGCCAACTCATTATAATAAATAAATTTGCTTAATACGATAATTCAACCTGGAAAAAACTTGAAACTTGAAAGATGTCTCTACGATTCTCTAACCTGGGAATGACGGCTTCAGAAAAATAAAACCTCTCCTGAAGCGCATGAATATCTACAACGATAATCTGAGGGGGGCCCTGAGCCGTGAGCGGGACACCAGATAGAAGACGCGCCAGAGTCTGTAATTACAAGGTTAACCCGTCGGCTGCCGTTATATTGTACAGCACTTAACAGGTTAATCATCCCGTTTACTTAGTAAATCATTCATATAAATATAAACACTGTTTCAATAAAAAAATGTAACAGTGCATCTAGGAAGAGATACAATTAGGTCACGACGTTTCCCGACCAAATTTAGTATTGTTAATAATTCTTATGTGCATGTAGTTATGCAAACTTGGTTGATGGGCGTAGTATTATGTCAAATAAATGGATAAATGAAAGGAATGAACGAAAAGTAAAATATCCAACATTAGTCAGCAAATATCCTTTCTTAATCGATGTTATTTGTAAGGCAATCTAGAATCATCATTATGAACATCCATGTAGACCGTATCGAACTTTATACCAGAGCTCGAGTACGAGAGTTGTAATGTTTGTTCCTAAGTTGAATAAATGGAAAAATAATAATAATAATAATCCATTTGTTTTGGAGGCGCCCTAATAACTGGTACGTCTCTAAGACGCTTAAATAATACAAGAAACTCACATAATAATACAGGAAATTCAAAAGTAATACGGGAATTTCACATAATACAAGAAATTCACATTATAATACAGAATATTAACATAATAATACAGGGAATTCACCTAATAATACGAGATTCCCATATTCCCATAAACATTCCCATATCGATATTTGGAGCAGTACTTTCACTTGACATTAGAAGTGAGTGGTTATTGGGAGTTTTCGGATAAAACCGACACATTGCTGATGAAAATCTTGACCTGTCTGTCTAATCATTGTCTTTAAACTCAACAGTCAATGGTAATCTAAACAGAATAAACAGAATAAACAGAATAAACAGAATAAACAGAATAAACAGAATAAACAGAATAAACAGAATAAATAGAATATTACGAGATCGGGTAATGTCCAAGAACCAAGTATGATCCATTCGTTAAGGAATGTTTCATCGCGCATATAGCTCAGAATTGTACGGAACTAAGAATAATTATTATTGTATTTATAGTGCCTCTTCAACTAACTAGTTATCAGCGACACGTTACAATGGTAATACAACATGGTATACACAAAAAATAAATAGGTAGATATAGATGTATGTAACAAGTAAAAAGTAGCGTATTTGGCATGAAACGGTGAAATTTACGATTAATCTGTTCTACCTAGAAGATATAATAGCCTAAAAATACTAAGACACGCACAGTAGACTAAAATCATTATAGAAGTAGATGGTATTGCTGAAAGCTTTTCAGAGAAGGTACGCATTTACCGTGGACTTGAAGAGAGAAAAACTTGTTATACATCGTGTAATAGACTAGAGTCATCCTAAATAATGCAATATTATTGGAGAAACATAGAGGTATAAAATACCGTGTAAATGTGGCTGTACGGTAATGTTATTTAGGGATAAAGGACTGTGTTAACAATCCATATTCAGTATGGTAGTTTACTTTAGCAGTCGCGATCTGCCCTTCCGTGTCAACTCGTTCCATCGTCCCGGTCGGAAAATAGGGCAATATGAACCGGAACGACCGGGCCAGATATCTGGTGAAAAAGTTCATACAATTTTACAAAACACCTATCAACCGCTTTCCTGTAAAACTGGTTATATTCATTAAAATACAGATTATATACAGCAATCTGGAAGATATGTACATACGTGAATACATATGTACATACGTACATACGTACATACATACCTCGGGATGGAGTAAACGATCGATAGCTGTTCGAAAATCACGGATGGTGAGTGGAAGCTTCCGAGGAATAAAACTAAAAAACATACGACGAAATAGTTTTAGAAATGGACATGTTTCAGTCGTTTTCCTTTATGTGGTCATTGGGCAATAATCTCACAATAAGTCATAGCCGATTTGATTAGTTACGATTTAGCTGCGTCCTGAGTAGAATCCAAATCTAGCCATTTGAACTCTTCGAGTTACTCACCACGGCGAAGGTCATAGCAGATTTGATTAGTTACGATTTAGCTTCGTCCTGAGAAGAATCCAAATCTAGCCGTTTGAACTCTTCGAGTTACTTACCACGGCGAAGGTCATAGCGGATTTGATTAGTTACGTGTACTTAAAGCGAGGATTAAGGATGACAGGAAATTAATAGGGAATCAAACATAAAAGACATTCTTAGTTTCTCTCTCTTCTAAGATAATCATCTAGAATAGACTACACACTTTAGAAGGAAACTCCCCATAACCAAACTGTCTCTAATAGAAACAGTTACTAAAATTTTCCAAGGGTAAAAAAGGCCACCTAAATCTTGACCCAAAATAAAATGATTCGCAAAACTGCGAGCTTTAGAGAAAACATTGAGAGAACAAGAATTTGGTCATTAGTTTCCTCATATATACCAGTATATACGTACCTACTACCTACCGTCTTTGCCCGCCAATTTTTTCACATCGTCAATGAACAGATTAGGGAAACCATCTGGAAATGTTTTCCACTTGATGTCGTCGCAGAATTCTACGAACCGCTGCGGACATTCCGATGATTGTCGCTGTAGTTTCTGATTAAAAATAATATCAATTGGAGTAACTATTAAGGCTCTTTAAATAACTGGAGAGAAATGCAGAGAAAAACCCTATAAGACATCCATCGGAGGTATAGTTCTGATCTGTACATTTCACTCCTGACTTAACATGGATTCTCAGTGCTGGATGTTAGTTAAATATGGTGAATCTAGCATATATTCATGGTTTATACAATTTGTTAACATTTTTGTCACATCACGCAATAATTCCACAAAGAGTAGTCAGGTGAATAGTTCAGTACTTCTACCCACCTTCTCCTATCTTAACTAAACTATACGTACAATCATATTTTATTATATGAATACATTACACATGAGTATTACTACATTTATGTATATATACGTCTTCAATAATACAGAATTATATATATCTAAGGTTAGTTCTGGAATAAAATTCAGAGTTCAAGGAATGTTCTATAAACAGGGAAAAATGTATATTACCAGAGATAATAAAGGAGATCTTAACAAGAATATTCTATTAAGAGGTACGATATTAACTCAAATCCATTGAAATACAATAGATAACAAATTTTATGCTGTGTCTATTTATTCTGAGAGATTAACAGATAGATCCCATGCTTTCTTGGGGAAGAGTGCATGCCCTGCCTGCATGTATACATATGAGCACTGTTCAAGAGAGGGACAATCCACTATTTGTAGAATTTATGACACCCACCAAATAAAAAGACCAATTTGTGGTCATTTGGAGGTAAAGGGTTCAGATACGCAGAAGGCACATATCTTTTGTGTGCTTGTCTGTGAATCTAATAAGAACAATTTATAATGAGAAAAATCAATATATATATCAAGATAATTTATATAGGCTAATTAAATAGACAGTGCTCATGTATGAGCATTTTGACTATAGGTAGTTTCCGAAAAACGACACAACGAGTGCATACCAAATATTTATCTTGGCTTTCTGTTACACCATCGCATATATCAGTGACAGCTCGTGCTAAATCTACCATAGATGGGTGACAATACATAAAAGCGGGACTTCTCACTCGGCAAGCCATTGCCTAACTTGTTTATAGGGTGAGAGGGGAAATCATTGACTCGTGATTTCAAAGTTTTTTCAGGTAAGGGACGGGTGTTAAGTCGCGATTTTTGTTACGAATGCCTATGAGAGGAGAATATGACGTAACTAGCGACATCGTAATTGGTACAAGGATATTAGTTTAACAAATAATATTCGAAACATTGTAATAATTGTTATCATTTACAAAAGCTAACAATGATTTTTGTAATTGAAATCGGTTAATAATATCTGAATATATATTACGTTATAAACAGGCCTTGAACCTAAAAGTAGTATTAGAAGAATGAATCCAGATGCGAAAATTAGAATGTGAAATTGGGTTTGTTCATTTTTAATCATTAAAAAGTATATAATTATTACACTTCACACAGAGCAAGGGCTTAATATATATTTTAACATACCGACACAACTGTATGTAAGCTACATTAAATAGCACTGAAAAAATTATTTAATATGCCAGTGTCAAGAGTAAATCTAGAAAAACACTTAAAATGTTATCTACATATTTAATGTATGAAATGGAATGAAATTTATTTGATTAAAGTATACTTATTAGTTGTTATATGCACAAGTGACATGCTTTTATATTACAATTATGTTGTCGACCGTTCACACAATATGGCGCAGTATTTACATTTACTATCGTGCATTCATGTTAGAACGGGCGTGGATATAACTACACTGAATATAGTCATTAAGTAAATGTTGCTAGTATTTACATTTTAAAGGGGTATAAACTTTTTATCACTTTTAGCTACTATTTTAAAATATTCAAAATTTTCACACCAAGCAACTAAAAAGATATGATTCCAAAAGATTCCATTGAGTGACTGTGAGTAGAAATTATATAAGTTTCTTTTAAAATGTTTCTGTGTGGAGTTATTGAACAATGACTGTATATGACTTACTTGTTACATTAGTATAAAAAGTGCTACCCTTGATATTTCACTTTCTTCCTCACTAACACTGTTACCCACTCGTGTTCTTCATCCGTTTGCACAGCCAAATATTTTGTCAGTGTTTCACGCCAATGTGAAATAACTTTTGTTTAGTTCAGGGTGTCAGAGTGTGTTTTTGAGGGCGATTATGTACAGGGGCGTTTTAACTCGCTACTCTCCGCGTTATCGTTCTTTGAATAAGTCATAACAGTAGGTGGCGCTTTAGGAAGCCGATCACAATGGTCGCTCATTAGTCGACGAAGCTTGATCTTTTGCCTGATAAATTCATTATTCTAGTGGTTTTATCCACAAACAAACTGTTGTTAACGGAACAATATCAACTACCGTGGACAGAAGAAAACGATGCTAATATGTATCCAATAACAAAGGGTTCGTATTTACACACAACAAGGTATTCCGCAAATAAATCGAAGTGAAATTTTGAATGATGCTAATTTGCATTTTTATTTTATTATTCAATTCGTTGTCATAAAATATTCTCAGTGAAAATTTTGTTGTTATTTCCCAACTCTTTTGTAGATTAGAGCTTACCATTTGAGTATTATGCAAATAAAAAGTTTCACAAACTGCTCTCTTACACCACTTAAGTTATTTGATCAAGTTGAGCCACTCAATCCGACATGAGGAAGTTACTGAACTTCGGGTCACATCTACTGGTATAAAAAAATTACAATAATTAGGTGGTGGCATACTCACTTGTGGCTTGAAGTGGCTTCAAAAATTGCATTTTATGGTACCGGTAGCAGTTTTAGATGGCAACAATTATTAGGGGGAATGTTAAGGTTTTCAAATTTAGTAGCGTTTACCCTTTCCACCGATAAATACCCAAGGGTTAATAAATCAACCGCGACGGATTCCTGAGCCAATGTTGCTATGAATTAATAAAATATATGTAGGTCTGTGCCATCTGTACATTGTATAAAAGCTTTTATCTGAAGTCACAGGATTTCAAATATCGGTTTAATAGTATGTTTAATAGTATTTTGAATAAACCATTTTGAGTATGTATTGTCCACAATAAAGATGGTATCATCTCGGTTTTGAGGAATGTATCGGCAAAGGTTAATTAGTTATTATTGCCCTGAAAATTGACTTTATTTGGACTTTTACTCTATTATAAGGTGATTTTTATAGGAGTAAACATTGCCACTGACTAAGAGGGTTATTTCTGGTTTTATTTAATTAATCTTTTGTTAGTCTATAGAGTACCAGGCTAGTGGGTAGGATGCCAGAAGACATATGTTCGAGTCCCATCAAAGACAAGGTTTTTCTGTGCCTTTTTATCCTATTTGTTAATCAATTAATCAGTAGCTGTACTTTATTGTATCACATCTTCCTCATACGTGCAAAGCTACTGGCAAATTTTTCACGATTGTAATCATAAGGTACAATAAGGATAATGTGTAGGATCATCGATCTGTGTTCAAGAAACAAAATCAATGTGTAATGTTTGTCATTATGAATATAGAACAGAGCTTTTTTCAATGCTTTCACATTCAGTATGTTTGAGCAGATGTGATGTAATATTTTGTGTCCAATGTAACCTCTAAAAATTTCAGACCCTACACAATCGTGGTAAATTGATTTTATGCTAAATTTCCTTATAATTAATTAGTATGAATAAGCATATATGACTACATAGCTTGTGATGTGATTTTAACGTTTTTGCCATCGCGTTTTCACTATAATACATGGGATACTTCAACTAAATGACCCTTTTCTGCAAGAAATCGGTTGCGTTGAGCTTCTGGATGGCAGTGTAAGATAATATCCTAATGTATGTGACTAGAGAAAATAGAACATGGAGCATTTAGTTGCGTTATTGTATGTAGAGGATGGTTAATATTTAACTGTACATAACCTAATGTAGGCGCTTCAGAGACAACTGTTGTGATGCTATGATTTAACTTATGTGACGCTATGATTTAACTTATGTGACATCTTATTTAACTTTAACTGTTGTGTTAGGCTATGATTTAACTTACTTTCTATTGTGCAATACGATTAGTTATTAAACCAAATGTATATGGGCGCTTTAGAGACATACTAGTTATTAGGGCGCCTTCAAAACAAATGAATTATTATTATTATTAATTTAGAATTTATAAATAACCTGTAATATACGTGACACAATGAAAATTTGGGCCATTGATAAGCGTGACTAAGCTAACTTAAACATCTGCGTAGTCTATAATGTTCATGATGTATCTAAGTTTAGCTCATAGATAATGTGTAGCGTCTGCGACATCCCAATTTAGAAGATGAACGACATGCACGGTCCCGTGACTCAGATAATGTATACCGTAATCCACTTGACTGTATATGTAACAAAAGACAAAACGTCTAAGTTTCGTCCGTAACGAAATGTAGTACATCATTTTTATGTAAAAAGGAGAGGTTTTAGTGCTACATTATATTTAAATATTGCCTCGTTATTTTTATAACAACCCATTCCACGACAGATCTTTCTCAATATTCAAGGGCGAAAATCTTGCTCATTTCATACAAGACGCTGGAAAAAATCCTTCATTTGTACCGGTTTGAACTCTTAACCCATCGCATAAAAATCAGAGCTTCGAACCACTGTACCACTGGCGACAACACTGTGCTATTATAAATTGTAATTATTATTTATCTATAATTTATATAAAACTTGGTACATTTTATTTGAAATCTCTCTCTCTCTCTATATATATATATATATATGCGGAAGTTTATATTTCACTTTGGTTTTATTATTATTTAGTTTGCATACATTTAATTTTATTGTTTATTCTTGTGTGTTATTTATTTGAAGGTATTACCGCCATATTAAGTCAACATGGCTCAGGTATGATTTATTGTACTATTGGTACCCCCCCCCCCCTCCTCCCATGTAGACAGTATCGCACGCATTGTTATTTGCACGACGGATGAAAAATTAACATCTCAATTTCGAAATTGAAATGTTGCATGCGTTATGGTTTTTTATCACGCTTTAGGGTCATATCTATATTATAATAGAGCATCTAGATTGTGTTACTTTCTAACGATGTAATAGATTAAAAAAGGTAAAGGTAGAGGTTTTGGTGCTACTTTATAATTAAATGTCAGTCGCACGTACAACGTTGCCCTGTAACATCCCTAAGATATTTTTATAGTAAACCATTTCACAACGAATCTTTCTCAATATTCAAGCACGAAAATCTTGCTTATTTCCTATGGATTCCTATTATCCCATATTCCTAAAAGCATCGAATTAACAATATTTTGGTACACGCATTTTCTCTGAAATTTCCGTTATACGAAAAGTGGCAGAAACTGGATTTCTATATCAATGTTCACAAAGAGACCGTTAAAATATGGGATTATTTCACGCCATACTCGCATGCATCCCGGACTCCCAACGTTTTTACTCACTTTTTAAGCACCGTGTTATTGATGCATTGTTGTTTTTAATGTCACGGCATGTTTAATATCTCTGCACCGTGCACCGGAGCCCTTCGTCGTCGTCGTTAACCCCTCCGTCCCCTACATTGATATGTTGCATATGTCAACCAGCACCGTTTTACTAACCGTGTGTAGACAAACGCAGCAGTGGCGGGTTATTAAGTAAAATTCATAATGATTTCAAATTATGAAATGAAATGAAACGAAATTTATTTGATTAATGTATACTTTTTAGCTGAGCTGCCAAACACACTTTACATGAAGCAATAGCCTAATCGTCAAAGACAATAATGTAATTACTTAAATTCTGTCAAATTAACACCTAATAGTAATATTTATAAAGCTATATTTAGAGTGTCAAATTATCCCTTGGTCAATAATGACAAGATGATGTCGACGACACTTTACAATGTTACTAGCTAAAAAACATAAACCAATGAAGTTATGTGTAATTTGAGGAGTACTAATAGTATATTGGTAATGCAGATCAATGTTAGATACAACTATGTACATTTACAGTGAACATGAAATCGATAACAATGTTGAGTCATATAACGATGTTGAATAATATAACAGTGTTGAATAATAATAATCCTCTCGTCATAATTTTTATCAACGCGAGACATGTTTACTAATAGAGATGAGGGATGCTGCGTATAAGTTTACTCAGAGGGATTTCCAGCGATGTCGAAATCATTGAAAAATAGCTGATGTCGTCAGCTGCGTTAGTCTCACGAGTAATGATATAAAACATATTATTCTGATATGTTTGAACTAATTTTGTTCATAGAGTGATAATAAAATCACAATTTTTTGCTTTTCACTATATCTTTTTCTGAGAATAAATTCGAGTTCAGTACCATATTAAAATATTGTTTCCTGTATTATATATTTTTCCAGAATTTCTACATAATAATTCGAATATATATGATATATATATATGTATCTATATATGTGGATGTGTATAAACCTTGGGTAAATTATGTCTCAGTCATATTACAACATAAATGTTGAATATCATTTTGTTTGTCAAATCTTGCAAGTGTACTTATTTCACCAATAATGTCAGGCTTTTCGCGGCTTAATTTCTACATTTATCACCTTATACATATTCATGAAGTAATGATTATATCAAAATTATTGGCGGCAAAATTTCCACATTGTGTCATTTTTTCAGTTCGTGGTCGATAGCACATTTCGGTATTAAATATATATTGTATTCGGCTATATCTCTATTCTTCAAGTCGTTCTGACCGGAAACTTCGCGCATAGATATAACGTCAATTTTTCCTGAGTATATACAATGCTAAATTTGTTTATAACCGCATGCAATTAAATGCCGTTGAGACCGTTGAGATATAAAGATCACGGGCACTGGAAAAAATACTAAGACTTATTAAATAAATTGAGTCTCGAAAGAACAATGCTAGCTTGTCACGTACATTACGCTTTTAGCTACCAATGAAATATATGTCACTCGAAACAGGATTGCACTTGGCAAAAGGAAATGAATGTACTCCACAGCACTGTAGTGGTTTTTTACTAGCAGCAAAAGTACTATTAATGTACAGTGAATGATGTAATAGTTTGTTCGGTTCATATATCCGTATGGATGGATATGAAGATAAATATATAATTATGATACTATGATAAGGAACTGAGATAGTTATAATAGGAGTTAACTTTGTTGATTGCCAAGACTGTAGTCAGGTCCAGAGCATTAGTTTATGTGTAAATAAAGTATTTTTTATATATTGCTTATGTTTATTATAGATATTATATTTATATATGTTCCGTAAATACGATGAGTACAAAGGTAGTTAATATAGAGTAACACAGGCTTTCGTATATCCAGTATACTTCGTCGGGTGCAATCAGCAGTAGAGGTGAGGCACAGATTAGACACTCATTCATGATTCTATAGTAACCACAAAAAAGATAACGCAGGAGACAAAGAGAACATAAAAGACATACAAAGTGAAAGGTAGGAGGGAACAAAATGGCAAGATCAAGGCCGGAGTGGGAGAGAGGAGATAGCAAATATGGGTGGACAAAGAACAGGCACGGGCTGTGGAATTACAGAAGTGCGGAAGCAGTCAGTCCTGAAGCGCCAGGAAGAACCAAAAGTTGGCCACAGAGTGCATACAAGCAGATCAGTAATCAAAACAAAGTGAATAAGGTAGAAGTAGGGAGTAAAAAGAAAAGGTAAAAAATATGTTGAAAGTGAATGTAATTTTAGGGTATATGCCAGTGGAAGAGATATTAGTTGTGGTAGTGTACGAGAAATCCTTCATCTCTATTCGTCCTTAGTCAACACAATTGAGTTTCGTGATCATCTTTAGTTTTTGAATCTCCCATGGTGATAACATCTCTTTGGTGGACTTTTGTGAGGATGAGGATTCGGAAGTTGTCGTCTGAGTAGTTGGGAAGTTGATAATTCTGTTTGATGATCATCTTTAATACCTGAATCTTCCCGTTGATGCGTTTCTCTTGGTGGACTTTAGTGAGGATGAGGACACAGAAGTCCTCTTCTAGTAGTTGGGAAGTTGATAATTCTGTTTGATGATCATCTTTAATTCCTGAATCTCCCCGTTGATGCGTTTCTCTTGGTGGACTTTAGTGAGGATGAGGATTCGGAAGTTGTCTTCTGTGTAGTTGGGAACTTGATAATGTTGGCCTACTGGTATCTCTGAATGCAGGGAACGGATGGGAGATCTATGGTTATTCATGCGATGTCGTAGAGTGTATCCCGTTTATCCAATGTAGATAGCCTTAGGATATTTTCTGCATGTGATGGCATAGATAACATTTGAGGTATAGCAGGAGTGGGAGCCGACAAGCATTTGGTTGGCGTTTTTAGATGCTATGATGGAGTCCCTGGTGTCAATTATGTTCGCAAAGTTCACAGCGAGGTCAGTTGCCTGGTCGAGTGCCGTTGGATGGGCGATCGGACGTAAGTTTGCTGGTAATGAGTCTGCATCGTAGGTCAGAAGGTTGTTTGTGAGCAAAAATAGGAATGATCTCAATTTACTAGAATAGTCTTATTTCGAGTAGGATAATTACTAAGAATTGACTGGAGGTTATTGATGGTGTGCGGGATGAACTTTCTATGTGGGTGGTACATAATAACCAAAGGTGTGTGGTTGTTGGTGGATTTATTAGTCTTGTAGGTAAGAGTTGGTTCTGTGTTTTGCTTCTGGCCTTCTTCATTTCTGCATTAATGAGAGTTGGCTTGTAATCCAGTGAATGGAACGTCTGGCGTGAGATATGAACTTTAGCAGTGCCATTCTCCCCGAACCATGTCTTTTATTTTCGCAGTAATTCGTAGTGGGACTATCACTTTCGGGTTCTTCACAGACAATGTTTTTGATTTGAATTATCATATACCTTAAGAAGTTGGTAAATAAGCTCGTAAGAAAAAGTATTTCAATATTTGATTTCGAGAGATGTTATTTCCACGCTTGCAGAATGGTTTCGAAGTTTTAGCAATGGTTTCCCTTGAAGTTTTTTGCATATGCCGTATATACTATATACTAATACGGCGTTTCACATTTCAACTGTTATCTCAATCACATAAACCACTTGATTTGTAGTCACAATATTAGACAATCTCAATAGGTATTTTATCAATAGCGTTTGTGGGTCAGAAAGCTGTCTATACATGTACAGCCGATGACCTAAGCGGTATAGATAACCGGATTAGGTGTGAACAATAACTATCATTGTTAGTGAGAATATCGTCGATGGTATAGTACGTAAAACTATATAATACTCAAACTTCTTTCAACCCTTGCTTCCCCCACTTTTAGCATGATGTCGTGCACCATTTGACCGTGGTCTCCCCGTATCGAGACCTGCATTGTTATCACGGTTTGAGATGAGCATATACTAAGCGGCGATAATGCTCCTACCCACTTTTAACCCTTCCCCTACTTGTCGCATGATGTCATGCACCATTTGACCGTGGTCTCCCCGTATCAAGACTTAAACAGCATTGTTGTCACAGTTTGAGACGAGCATATATACTAAGCCGTGATATGCCCGCCTTGCGCCACGTGGCTTTATCTCCATTGTTTGTGAAATAACCATTAGAGTCATGGGTCATTTCGCTGGACGAAAAGTCAAGTCCAGGGCGATTGTTACATCTTCATATCAGCGGTATTGGAAATAACAGATTTACCGCCTCTACCCGTCTTGTTTGCCACAATCAGGGAATGAACTCTGTAGCTTTTGTTTTACGAAGTAATGTCCATTAACAAAGCCATATTAATCAAGATAAGGAGTGGACGCACTTTAGTGGTCACTTTGGATAACGAAACTGAAAATTATGGGATTTCGCGGGGATGGGTTTCTTCGAAATTTTCAGCTTTTCTAATTTTTTTCCATTATTAGTGATCATTAATTATATATCTATTATTTATACTTTGATACCAATGTTCACACGAGAATTCTGATTGATACATTGGCGACGGCTCACCTAACAGTTGCGATATATTGTAGCATTTTTTCGGAGTTGTAACAGAAGTCTAACGGGCCTTTTCACCAATCATCTTTACTATTTTTTCAGTACTATAAGAAACATTAGGAAAAACATAGCAACGAGCGATATTAGGATTTTCCGCTGACAACCGACGCGTGTCTCGCTCCCTAATTTAACGAAACCCAGCGTACATTTGGCTCGCGGCTTCCTCCACTTGTGTTAAACAAGTATAATCATATTGTAAAGAAAATGAAACTCTTTGTTACACGTTTATCCTCCTCGACAAGATGGAAGTGTTAAATTGCGTCGTGTCCTTTTGCAGGTAACCAGTCGTTGCAGACGAATCCGATCTTCAGTTTCCCGCCGATGCCCTCAGATGGTCAGTACATATTCCTCAAAATACATCACTAGGCGTATGAATATATGACGGTTATAGGTCAATTGTTCATTGGCAGATGTGACCTTTGAACTTTTGGTTGAATTAAGCCTTCCGATATCACTAAGTTGATTGAGGGATTGTGCATTTTTTCTTTTTTTCTCTCTTTTTTTCAGTTGAGCGTCTTGATGCCTCTTCGGCTTCTTCTTCATCATTCTACTTTTCCATTTTTTTCTATTTCTTTCTTTTGTTTAATTGTATTTTCTTGCTTTAACAATTGTTATTTAAATATTCATGTGAGTGTTGTGAGGCCTCTTTGTTGATTGGAGGATGTGCATTTTTGTGGGGGTACCAGGTCATAATATATAGTTTCTAGTCGATGTAGCAAATCTTACGACAAGTTTCTTATTCGAGTTTGCTCCACTGTGTTGGAACTATATTCTATCAATATTTACCTGTGACCATTTAAGGTTGTAGAATACTAATAAATAGAATCTAGTTATTCTGAACTTGTAATTTTTGGCTTTTCCATTGACCTTGAAATAACAAATTTATATTATATTAATTTATTCAAGTTTGTTTCATGCTGTTAATTCCGTTAAGATCGCATAAGAACGATTGAGTAATCAGTAACTATTTATTTCGATCACGTTTTCGTTGCGTTTAACTTCAGCTTTTAATTTATGATTATAAATCAAGTTGTTGTCGGGTTAGAATTGCCTTACCTTAGATTTAATGATGGTTATAGCAAGATTTCACAAACTTCGATTATACCCAACACAAAAATATTCACTGTCCAGGCACGGTGAAAAATATTGAGCCAAAGGCATAATTGCGGAAAATAACCAAAAATTCTTGAGCCAATGGTGTCATTGCGGAAAATTTCCGAAATTATTGAGCCAAAGGCTTAATTGCGGAAAATAACCAAAATTATTGAGCGAATGGTGTTATTGCGGAAAACAACCAAAATCATTGAGCCAAAGGCGTAATTGCGGGAAAAATACCCCAACTAAAGGCTTCTGAGCCGGAAAATAACCGAAAATTATTGCGCCAAAGGCTTCGTCGCCAAAAATAACCCAAAATCATGGACTATGCACTATTGCGTCCATACATGTGGATGTAATTGTATCTCAGCTCTTTCACTATTTCATTATAGTTATCAGCTAGGTAGCCATGTTAGTCTATTTGATAGCAACGAGAAAGATAAAGGACAAAACCTTTTTATAGACTGGCTACTTTATTAATCACAAGCTTACACATGAACACTACACTTCGTTGGGTGAGCAATCTTAGTGAGCGTAATTATAATCGTTGTAGTGCCATTATTACCTTTCTGTACCTCTATTTCATTCTACGAATTCATGAATAAATTGATAACTATAATTGTGCTATTTATACTGAATATTCTGATGCCATCACCAGTCTGCTTCTATGACTCTTGTATAAAATTCGGTCGCGGTATTACCCTCGTTAATAGTTGCTAAAAATAAAGGGCAGTAACTTTTTGTGCGCTAGACTTATGCGTATATATTCGATCATGAGCTTTGCGCAGGAGCGCCCCGATCGACTGTCCGTTAATATCAACATTTATGTATTGCGGGTGATTTATATTCGCGTAGATATTAGGTCATCCTGTAAATCTTGCATAAGTTGATCTTTAAAATCTTTTGAACTTAAACCCGCGTTATAAGCAAGATGGTTTTTATTTCAAGTATAAGTAACGGAGGGTGGGTGCGAGTCATGCCACTGGGTAGCCGTCTAAGTGTAATTGTTAGTGATGCAAACGATTCATGGTGGATACCTTTTATATTGACTAACTAGTTTTATTGATCATAAGCTCTCGCACAATATGCTCCATTAGTTGTTGTCCGTAATCTTTCACGATTTTACAATACGTAGCATTCACTCAGAGGAGCTATTCTAATTAGACAGTGTCCGTCGTCCGTCCGTACGATGTTCATATTTATTGTCTTTAGAATCTCCTAAAAAATTGCTTGGTCCAAAGCTTTGCCGTTTGCTGAGCTTGCTCCTCGGTTGATCTTTATCAGATTTTATTTGGGGTATCGTCAATGGAAGCAATGGGAGCAATAATTTCTGCCGTTAATATTTTTAACTAAAAAATATTTTCAGTAAGCATTCGTAGGAAAGCTTTACGGCTTGGTCGATATGGTCCCTAGTTAGTGTCATTCGCATATTATGATGGGTCATCAGATGTCACTATTCGAGATAATTTATAGTAAGGTTTGAAATTTTACTTGAAAATCTCAAAAAACTTGGTTGCAGACATTATTCACAGTTACATTTATTACAGATTTGTTTTAGGTATCATTATTCATCAATCTGCTTTTTCATTTTTTTCTATTTCTTTCTTTTGTTCATTTGTATTTTCTTGTTTTAATATTTGTTATTTAAATATTTATCTTAGTGCGAGATGTCTTTTACATCTTGCTTTATTTTCATATTTAGGTGAGTATCTTGAGGCCACTTTGGCCTCTTGTGTTTTGTTTATATATTTAGGTGAGCATCTTGAGGCCACTTTGGCCTCTTGTGTTTTGTTTATATATTTAGGTGAGCATCTTGAGGCCACTTTGGTCTCTTGTGTTCTGTTTATATATTTAGGAGAGCATCTTGGGGCCACTTTGGCCTCTTGTGTTTAAATATTCAGATTATTGAGGCTTCACATGATCTTAGCAATCGTAAGTCCTACTTCTGATCCCACCTTAGCTTCGCATATAGCGAGCATAGAGCAAATCTAATGGGTGTACCTCGAAAAGATACGGCCTGCATTCAGCCCTTGGGCCGTATTACACCGCCGTAGCTACTCAACCTGACCACTATCAATAATGGAAATATAAGTAGCGACACTGCATATTGGACTTTACATTATCTACATTATTTGTATCATATTCGTGTTATCAGCCCTAAAGTTGGCCACGAGCTAAAAAGCCCGAAATTTCCCAAGCGTAATTTCCAACGCAATATCCACATGGGAGATAAGTTTAACATTAAATCAATATTACTAAACTTTGTACTTTGCGACGCTATCAGTTTTGATTATTAATACAATGGCAATATTTTTTATACTATTAAATTTATTGTTTCTTAATATAATACCATTCATCAAATTAACATGATGATATAATGAATTTTCATTTCACAGTCTATTCTACGTTCGTTATCTCACAGTCTACTCTACCTCCATTATTCCAGTCTATTCTGCATTCATTATCTCACAGTCTACTCTACCTCCATTATTCCAGTCTATTCTGCGTTCGTTATCTCACAGTCTACTCTATCTCCATTATTCCAGTCTATTCTGCGTTCGTTATCTCACAGTCTACTCTACCTCCATTATTCCTGACTATTCTGCCTTCGTTATCTCACAGTCTACTCTGCCTCCACATTATTCCAGTCTATTCTGCGTTATCTCACAGTCTACTCTACCTCCACATTATTCCAGTCTATTCTGCGTTATCTCACAGTCTACTCTACCTCCATTATTCCAGTCTATTCTGCGTCCGTTATCTCACAGTCTACTCTGCCTCCACATTATTCCAGTCTATTCTGCGTTATCTCACAGTCTACTCTGCCTCCACATTATTCCAGTGTATTCTGCGTTATCTCACAGTCTACTCTACCTCCATTATTGCAGTCTATTCTGCGTTATCTCACAGTCTACTCTGCCTCCACATTATTCCAGTCTATTCTGCGTTATCTCACAGTCTACTCTACCTCCATTATTCCAGTCTATTCTGCGTTATCTCTCAGTCTACTCTGCCTCCATTATTCCAGTCTATTCAGATTACGTATCAAGATATGATTACGTGTATGCCTCTACCACAGTTTCTTACAGTTAGACACATA
Source organism: Epimenia babai (assembly GCA_011762755.2). Classification (NCBI taxonomy): domain Eukaryota; kingdom Metazoa; phylum Mollusca; class Solenogastres; order Cavibelonia; family Epimeniidae; genus Epimenia; species Epimenia babai. The sequence continues at coordinate 17,247 of WURV02027238.1, forward strand.
AACGGGGTAGTTGCGCTGTATCATTGATCAGAGACAGGTAACCACGTCGGCGATATCGATACCAACCCAATGCCAAACGACGCGAAATCTTCGAATACGCGCTCGTCGCATCAAAATCAATACAGATTCTCTACCTGGAGAAAAAAATCAATTTGAAATAGGGCGGATAATCGCTGACTGCCGCATCTTATTTCACCGCGAACGTTACACGCACGATTTGTCGTCGTGTCCCTGGGTTTTTGCGGATCGATCAGCATCCACATTTTACCGTCGATCTATGAATTTATACAATTGCCACCGTGGCGTGAGATTATAGCATATATTATTCCGCCGTATAGTATTCAAAATAGAGCATCGAGCGTTGATGCAATTGTTTTTTTGGGTCTGTTTCGCATTCAAATGAATTTTGTGGCGAGCTATTTTAATCGGACTTTGTCCGTCCATCTATCCGTCCGATGTTTGAATTCTTCTCCAGAAAATTTTCTCAGCTATTAATAATTGAGCTTTAGCTTTGCCTTTTTTATCCAAGCTAATACTGGCTTCAGTTTATTCTGATTTGTCTAATGTATCATCAAAGGAGCATGGAGACAATTTTTCTTGATACTTAAAAGTTATTTCCCCTCATTACAAGTTCTTTAATTACTGGTTATTTGTTATATTATGACTGTTTCGCTTGATTGTTATGCATGTATATGAGAGTAAGCAACCATGTGTGAATATTTCATTTTTTATTAGCAATTTTTCGTAGCCATTTTCTAACTTTACAGGTGCATTACCCACACAACCTGGCAATGTTGGTGGGCGTGGCTGCATTGCTACGACTCTCCCTATCAACCCGGGTGTGTCAATCACCCAAACAGGTGCAATGGGGTCTGGTTTGGGTCTTGGACATGGATCTCTTGGTCTCACCATGATGGGAAGCGGCTCAATGGCTCCTGGATCTATGGCCCCTGGATCTATGGCTCCCGGATCTATGGCCCCCGGATCTATGGCCCCCGGATCTATGGCCCCTGGATCTATGGCCCCCGGATCTATGGCTCCCGGATCTATGGCCCCCGGATCTATGGCCCCCGGATCTATGGCCCCCGGATCTATGGCCCCCGGATCAATGGCCCCCGGATCTATGGCCCCCGGATCTATGGCCCCCGGATCAATGGCACCCGGATCACTGCCCCCAGGATCTCTAGCACCAGGAGCGATGCCACCATCTAGGCAAAGCATGATGCCACCATCTCTCGCACCTGGCTCCATGCCTGGCGTGTCGTCACTGGGTCCTGCGATGATGCCTCCAGGAATAGCCCCTGGATCCTTGGCTCCTGGATCATTAGCGCCCGGATCTCTGGCCCCTGGTTCTATCACTCCAGGTCAGTTGTAATACAACCTTACAAAAAGACCCGCTAATTTATGACTGAAAAATTCATCGAAATGTCAAGTGAGGCTGAAATATTTTTTGTATTCTTGCATTTTTGATGGTAATTTTTTCATGCCAACAACGTGGCACTAATCGATGTCTTCAGCTAAGTATTCCTGTAGAAATGCTCACCCAGGATTCGTGTACGTACGTATAAAGAAGCTGACCAGAAGGCTCGTCGCGTGTCCAATGTTGAGTGTCAGTAGATAATTAATGCCTATGGCACGTTAACTATCGTACCAGTTTTCTCTACAGTGTTCACCAACTGTTCATTAGCGCAGTGTCAAGTTCTAACTGCTATACTTGAGATTCGTCTCAGAAAGACAGCCTGGATTATCTGGGCGGCCTTGCCCGGACTTTAGTGGGATTTGTGCGATGTCACTTAGAGTCAATACTACGTGGTGCCGTTATCCACGATATTCTCATATCTTTTATAGTAACATAAGGGAAGATGTAATGCGCCATTGAAAGTCAAATGACGTGTATACACCGCACACGGGCGTGGCTTGTGGCATGTTGGGGTGGGGGGGCAGCTCCATAGCGGGTACCAACCGGCCCTTTCATTATTTCATGTGACTAGCTATCTCAACACATGAGCATTTGAACTTAATTGGAACATTAATCTTTGATTGATTGATTGATTGATCGGTCGATTGATTCGATTGATTTGATCGATTGATTTGATTGATTGTTTGAATGCTTGATTGCTTGATTGATTGATTGATCAATCGATTGATTTGATCGATTGATTGATCGGTCGATTTGATTGATTGTTTGATCGATTGATTTGATTGATTGATTTGATTGATAGATTGATTTGATTGATTTGATCGATTGATTTGATTGATTGATTTGATTGATCGATTGATTTGATTGATTGATTTGATTGATAGATTGATTTGATTGATTTGATCGATTGATTTGATTGATCGATTTCCAGGTATGAACCCCGGCGGTGGACCACCCGGGGGGTTAGCGCCTGGTACTATGACGCCGGGAATCATGGCAACCGGATCTATGGCACCGGGTTCTTTGGCGCCGGGATCTCTGGCCCCGGGATCTCTGGCACCAGGGGCGTTAGCACCGGGTTCTATGCCCCACGGATCTATTGTTTCAAGAGGTAAGTTTCGCGTCGACGCTTCGTTGCTTTTCTTGCATGATTTGTTATGTTTTTTTTATTTTTATCTTTTATAAAAATATAGGAAATATGGTCAACACAACTTGGTAAAATGTACGATATTTCACATCGGTGATATGTACTGGATATCTACTGGATATGTACTGGATATGTACTGGCAGTACATGGATACTATACCTTTCTGCACGCACATCGACTGCAGTCGACCGCAGCTTTGCGTATCGTTAAATTACACGTCGCCCAATCTTACGATATGTTAGAAACAGAATGGGGAATCCCCCACCTTTGTTCTCTGGCGCTTGTGAAAGATCGTTTTTTATTGGGTTATTAATAACAATAATGATAATATTAATACCAAAAAATAATAACAATATGTTGTCACTTGTATCTGCCAAGATCCAATATCAACCTAATGCTTAGAGGCAGTGGGTGTTACAGAGTACAACCCAATAACAAGTTAACAGTACATGCTAGGTACAGTGACCATTTCGGAATGTTTTCTAGATGGGTATTATCTCCCTTGGAGATAGAAACCTGAAGGGGTTAAACTACTGAAGATATTTCTATTTTTGCGTTGGTTTGAATTTTCACAAAGCCGATACTCGCAAAAACTCCCCAGAATTATACTGTACTCACGCGAATGTTACCGCGAATAGCGCATTCAAGTTAATTTCAAAGTATTAGTCGTGTCGCGAATCATCGGGCGGGGTGACGTTGGGTGAATCGAGAAATTACGGCCATCTTTATCCGACGTTCGGTATGCGACAGGTTTGGCGAGCATCGAGGGAGGCAAGTCGGATTTCGTTTGTCCACCACGCCCTAACCACGGGACGGACGGACGACCGATCATGCTGCGAGCGAATCATTTCAAGGTGTCGATTCCGCCGGGCTACATCTACCACTACGAGATCGACATCTCGCCCGATAAATGCCCGCGCCGTGTCAACAGGTCGGTTGAATTGGATGTTTACTCGCCGCCCGACTAGACGTCGACTACAGTTCTATCAGGGGCAGATAACTCTTGGGTATCTTATGCCTTTAATTCCTCTCACTATGAGACTTTATTGGCTGTGATGCGTCGAGGGGATGCACTCGTTACGTTTTTAAAACTACCCGCGAAAGTGGAGATGATTTTACAGGTGAAACTCAAGGACCACTATAGCCCTTAAGACCACCACGGTAACTATTTTGAAGGACCCAAATACGCTGACCCCATATCATATTGACTCAAAAATGACTGAGTATTCACACACATTAGCATAACTTTAAAAATGTACAAACATAGTGCCATCTCCAACCTATACGTTGTTTTACTTACTCGACAGGTTTGTTATTTAGGTCAGTCTGTATAGGGGCAACAATGGCCCACACAGCGAACCAGGGTGCGACCCATCCACACATATATACATACATACATGCCTACAATGTCATAGTATATTTACTTCCGGGTGTACATTAATTTTGTCTACAGTGACACATACACGTCCAGATACAGTGTGTATATTATAAGGAGTCTTCACATATAGGAAAAAATAATCCTGCATTTATTTTAAAAAGTATTTTATTTATATTTGTTCTCTCCAATTAGTGTTTTGTTAAAAACACTTTTCACTTCGGGAGAACATAATTTAATAGTAAGGCGATATAATATTGGAACTAACAAGTCATTTTACTTCAAGTTGTTATTCTCACAGATGTGTAATTAGAATACACAATAAAAAATTTATTTATTATTATTATTATTATTATTGTTATTATTATTATTATTATTAATTATATCTTTATTATACCTACAGTACATTAATATTTAAATGATTATTACTTGTGTTTCATTGGATTGTATTAAACGAAATACTAATTTATTATTACAAACGAGTCAATAAAGTCGTAAGGACTTGTACAGGCGTCGTCTGCTGGCTTTCGCATTTCTCTGCAGTTGTCATAGCAACCTAATATCTATCCATTTTCAACTCGATGATTTGAGGTCATACGGGTTGAATTACTGGCTTGGAATTCCAGGAAATATGGCATAAAGTGTTGATAGGTTTTGCGGTGTCTGAAATCTGTGGAAATAATAAGGTTAATTTTATGTATACCTTTTTAGGTCATCAGGGGAGGATACTCTGCTTAGCTATTCTAAATGCACCCTGTCTGTCTGTCTATGAACATTTTTCTTATAAAAACTCAAACGGTTTGTCGTAAAGCTCTGCCATTTCGCAGATATTCATGATTTTTAGAGACATGTGAGCTAATGGAGGCATTTTCTGCTGCTTATGTTTTTTCTTCATCAATCTTCATTGGTGCTAAGGGAGATCATTTATTTACATCAAATTTATCTTATAAATAGTATATATTATAGTATATGTATTATAGTGTCACCCTAGTCAGTGTCGAGCTTTGCCATTTAGGAGAAATAGTCCCTGTATTGGTTCCATTTAGTAGATATAGTCCCACTATTGGTTCCATTTAGCAGATATAGTCCCTGTATTGGTTCCATTCAGCAGAAATAGTCCCTGTATTGGTTCCATTTAGCAGAAATAGTCCCTGTATTGGTTCCATTTAGAAGAATTAGTCCCTGTATTGGTTCCATTTAGTAGAAATAGTCCCTGTATTGGTTCCATTTAGCAGATATAGTCCCTGTATTGGTTCCATTTAGCAGATATAGTCCCTGTATTGGTTCCATTTAGCAGATATAGTCCCTGTATTAGTTCCATTTAGCAGAAATAGTCCCTGTATTAGTTCCATTTAGCAGAAATAGTCCCTGTATTGGTTCCATTTAGCAGATATAGTCCCTGTATTGGTTCCATTTAGCAGATATAGTCCATGTATTGGTTCCATTTAGCAGAATTAGTCCCTGTATTGGTTCCATTTAGCAGAAATAGTCCCTGTATTGGTTCCATTTAGCAGAAATAGTCCCTGTATTGGTTCCATTTAGGAGAAATAGTCCCTGTATTGGTTCCATTTAGCAGAAATAGTCCCTGTATTGGTTCCATTTAGCAGATATAGTCCCCGTATTGGTTCCATTTAGCAGAAATAGTCCCTGTATTGGTTCCATTTAGGGGAAATAGTCCCTATATTGGTTCCTTAAAGATATCTTCATGGATATGTCATAAGGGCAAAGAGAATTTGTGGTTAGTGCTCTTTTTCCGAGGAAA
>WURV02027349.1:0-18637 GCA_011762755.2 Epimenia babai
TTCCGTATTCTAAATTGAAACATAAATTATTATACATGCGTACCATAGAATACTATTATTTCAGTCAAAATCAAGTAGTAAAAATAGGAAAATACTGTCATGCACTGATTCCATGCCAACGACGCGATATTTTTCTTCTGTGTGTTATCGAATTACGCGGTTCCAAATACCATACTACTTGCATTATCATAATTGTAATCTAAAAATCTTCGTAAATAACACCCAGTTTAGTAATAGTGTATATCACGCGGATGGCTACAGTAAGTCTGACAAGTCATATATATACACCATATACATATCGTCTACACAATTATTTTCTATACATGCCGAACTCGCGTCAATTAACTCACTAATTCCGTCAAACAACACCAAACGATCTGACCCGGGCGGAGTAAATCAGACCCAAACCACAGCTCTCGCACGCCAAACATTCATTACACGAACATAAACTTTATTACAACATTACAGACACATTTTGCGGGTTATTAAAAATTTTAAATAGTATTTCGTGGAGATTTTACAACATGCAGGGCCCCTGGTATTCGTTCCTTCGTGCCACCGATTTTATTACGTAGCCGGAACGATATTACCGAGAGATTTTTGTGCGCGACTTCGTTACGACTATTTAATTACCGCGCGCTCACTATTTTCGCCGCGTTATCGAATTCGCGAAGTCGTCGAGCGAAAACCGTGGTAGTCAGGCGTGTCCGAGTTTGTTAATTTGACGTCCTCTCCACACGACTAATCAAACAGGATGACTATGTTTTCCTTATTGCTTGGTAGTTTGCCCAGCAATCCACCGGCGAGGGGTCGTCATAAAATACGGTGATTATGCCTTGCGACGTATTGGTCTTTATTAGACGGTTTTATACTACGCCGGATCACGTGAAGAACGGAAGATTTCCGTTATCGAATAATATATTATTGATGATTGGTCTATTACGATCACGAGAAATAGCCTTAGTGCGAGTACACACTATTCCCTATTACAATTGCTGTAGAAACGCACGCGGTTTTATTTGCGTACCCACTATACGGTTTTATAGCTGCCTTATAAACGCCATAGTCTGACACATCTTATTACCATGCTGACGAGAGGTCAAAATAGTTGCCGTGTCCGAGCCCCATCGGTTGAATCCGAAACCACGACCTGCAGGTCACCAGTCTATTACCGCGATTACCACGTATAATGTTACATTACAATAATCGCCTCATAGCCATGCCTTTCATTTGCAATTTCCATGCAGACAGACCTTCGCGACAAGTTCGACGACACCAAAGTCGTTTCAGATGTACACCAACCGATGTCTGCACTATGCCACGATAGTGGCGCCCCGGTGTCAACATTACATCGTCCATAGTTGGTAGAATGCATACTTACAACCCAAAGGGTTCAGGGTTCACATTTCGAGTCTGTTTTCTTTTTCCTCATTTGGGTAATTGAGTACGTTAGTTTGCTACGGTCAGACGAGCTAAATTTATTCATATGTAGGTAAATTTGTAATCGGCCTTTAAGTATCGAACTATAGGCCTAATTGTTACATTAAGAACATAACGGCATTGACCGACATTCGGAAGAGAGTCTTAGATGCCGGTGACGTTGACCTCACTCCGACACAATCCCTGAAACTTCTATCGGTCCGCTGCCTGCATCATAAAGTGTCCAGCTTTTATTCCGAATAATCGCAAACGGTAGATAGCAGGAAACACTGTCCTGATTCGTCTCAAACACACGCGATTACTGCCCGTTTCAAGTTCAAGTAGACATTTTTGTCACGTTGAAAAAAGGAAAACTCAGCAATCGTCGATGCTTTTCGTTCGTCGCTCCTAATTTAACTCTAATTCCACCCGCTGATGTCTTCAGAGCGATTTTGTAATCCTTTGATACATAAAGCTAATTGCTCAATATATAAGCCATGGACGATGTCAATATCGGCGGGTGGCGTCAGTCATCTTCAATTATCGGGAACGCGTGGTGATTCCGGTTCGTCAGCTGATCGAACATAAGTAAACCTCTCAAACAGGAAGTCCACATCTGTATCTGCCTCGTTAAAGTGAGGCTATCCTCGTATGGACTACATTATCGATTTGATTTCACTCGTAGGTTATTCGGTATTTTTATGGATATGAAGTGTGTTAGACAGGCACACTTTAATCAAATAAAAAATACATCGTTATTTAATACTTCCCTTCAGACATTACAGGAATAGACCTGATGCAATACCAAATTTGGGTGATGTCTGTTAAGACACCCCAAAATATACATTTTTCTTTTAATAAAGCATTTCACACGCCGCTTTAACTTTGTTTAATAACACACTAATGACTGGAGTACCCATACATGCACTATCGTTGAGACAAGTACGGTCGGGATTTTTCGAAAGTGCAGTCCCGGACCGTTATTTATTCACATTATTCATTATTTGACATTATTTGTCATGTTCAAACCATAAAGTTTACGGGTTGAATAACTAAATTTGTTTACTGTAGCATACTTATGATGCATTATCAATCCTTAAATTCCGTTCTATAATAATTACTACTTGTAGAGTAAAACTTTGTGAAGAAATTATTGATTAAATTCTGTAGCCATATTCTCGATCTAAAATTTTGCGAGCGCAGTGATAAGATCGTTGGACTTGTATAAAAGAGAATCGCAGCCAGTCTATTACTTGTGACGATTTTCGGGTAAAATGCCTCATTAAACTCCGTCTGTCCATGGAGGTTTAGATAGCCGGTGCAAGTTCGTTCGGTGAGGGCTTCTTCCCCCTGATGTGGCTGTGGATGTTCTCAGGATGGGGTCTTTGTCGCTTATCCCTCTCATTGTCTCGTCTTCTCATTGTAAATACTCAACTATCACAGACTTAGGGGAGTGTGCGCGGTATCTAGGCTGTCTCTAGCTGGAGGGCAAGTGGCATCAATGGACCAAGATCAACTGACTGCCCACACTTAGTTGTTTTTTCATTGCGGCGTTCCAAAGTTCCATTACAGCGTTCTTAACTGAGGCTTACCGGTTTTTCGTATTGACCACAGGCTAGCATTGTTAAGGGCCAGAAATGGCCTACCCACTGATTACCTTCATAATCAGCCTAATTAACTACAAACTACGTTACTCAAAATAACTAAATATATTCACCGATATTTGGCAAAATTTGATTGTTATATACAACTACTGTTTAATTTGTTGTAAATACTAAATTATAATTATTAATTAAATTATATTCTGTATTTTTTACATCATACATATGATATCAAAAGTAGAACACTTAATAGATGGAGTATAAACCTGAAACTAAATTCGGATGGATATTGGATATTTAGCGATGTATATTGATGTTGTTAAGGTGATCAACATCGTATATGTAGACCTATCTAAGCCCACTCGATCAATTTTGGAATTGAAACATCGATATACTGCAGGTGGCGTTTTGAGGACAGAAAGCTTCTTTAACCCGTCTGCTCATGGGGCTACGGTTCCTCTTGGAGTCTGCTTATGCAAGGGCTTTTTTTCTGATGTGACTGTGCGTCAGAGACACTCCGGATGGTCTTAGTAGCGCTTACTTCATTGCGATGTCGTCAATTCATCGTAAATATTCTTCTACTATAGTATCATTGATCTTATATGAGCCTAATCATTTTGCCGTGTTAATTATTAGCTATCTTTGTAAGGGACCAATGGTGTCTTCCATCGTTACATGTATACAGAACATCGATAGACACACCGATAACAAACTCAGACATTGCATCCGTGATGGCAGTGGGTAGCTGGAGCAGCCAACAGGCGCCCATTTCAGTGTGTAAATTCGCCACTTACTCCATCCGTAAGTTGTCTTGTTGGAGGTGGATTGGAGCTCTGGTGAAATCCTCGTTTCTTCTAGGAAGGCCTAGTGCGTCATTGAGCGCACATATGTCGTAGTTTAATTATTGTTTTACAGTAAGTACTATTACATTATTATAACAATATTGACTGATAGATATTTGATACATGCAAATAAAACACACCGTCATAATTTAGGGCGCTCGTTTTGGGGGGAAATAGGTGAATAGCGACTATAGCAAATCAAAGTTTTACTAAACTTTACATCGTTTATTATTTTTCTCTTAACTAATATTAGCAGGACAGACATGGCTTACAAACTTTCTCCGACTGCACATTTTTTAAAATTTTCACCATGTTTTCAGCAAACATAACGGCCACATGTCACGCGGCAAAATCAAAAGAAGCAACTCTTGTCAACTCGTTTGTGGTCAGGGTAATATTGCATCAACAATCAAGCAAATTTTACCATACTCATTTATTTACAGCGTCCCACGTATGGTTTATATGGATATAGCTCCAACAAAACCCCACCCCACATACCTAGAACCCTCTCCACGAATACTTAGAAACCATACAGAACCTCAGCTAACGATCTCTTGATGAACTTCATTCCATGACTACACCGCAGCCGAGTCATAATCCAACCATACGAATACCGGCGAATAGCTCTGATAATATTTCACTGCAACTTGGCGGAGTTTTCCCATTAACGTTAACTAGCGGGAATTACCCAATCGAAGGTAACGGTCGCGCGATGCCGCCTTCTTGAGTTTGAGACGGACTTCCACTTTTATTTCGCGACGTCAATAATGGGCGTTTTAAATCAGCATGAAATACGGCCAGTATTCATGATTACTCAGTATCTCGGTCGCACATAATGCCATTTCTCACGCAGAGCACATTTTACACGAACTTATTTTAGCCGTATGCAGCAGTTGCCAATTGAACTATAAGATTACCATGCCGGCGTAGATATTCTATACTATTATCAAAGACACAATTCGGGTTTTCTTCAGTGGAAAAAATGCGAAATAAAAATGATATAAATTAGTAATTGACTTATTTATGTATTTAACAATAAATTTGTCAATGTACGTCAGCAGTAGTTTGTCGTTAGCTATCGTATTTCTGTGACAAAGTTTACAGATAAAATCGAACTTTACAAGGAATCAAGTAACTGGATCCACGAGGTTTTTAAACTTTTCAAACCTCAATTTCAAAATATTTCCGAAGAACCAATAAAAGAGACCACCCAATCCTGAAAGATTCGAATTTGAATACATGTCGGGATATTTTCATCATCTCGCAAATTAATGGTTTGACAATAAATCTCGGTCCTTGGAGAAGACCTGGGCAATTTTAAAGACGTAAAACCAGATACAAATCTCAAGAAGGTCGTTTTATTGCGATTTAATGTCTTGAGACCGGATTGTTATCCGGGCCCCGGGTTTGTGAAGGTGTTGGAACGTGTTGCTATACTATACAAAGGTATGGTATCAAATGGGGGACAATGATATTAACAATGACAGCCAGCGTTTTATAGCTAAATTGTGTTACGGAAAAGGACGTGTCTTTTCCAGTTGCCAATTTTGTCCACGAGTCTGTTCTTTAGATTTTCCTGAGTAAACACAAACAAATCGCACGTGAATAATTTAAGACATCTATTGAAGATGTCGGAAGAAAGATTAAATACACTATGAGCGAATCATAGTTTTTGACGTGAAAAAGAAAATTTTCTATTAAATAAATTTATATCTTTGCCACAAATGTTTCGTGTTGTGTTTGAAACGTTGCGATCCAAATAGAAAATATTGCGTTTATTCATTCTATAAAACAATTGTATACCCTAAAACAATCGGTAGTATACATTTTATGCAGTGGCTTATGAACTATATATATTACACAAAAAGCTACCATTGCATAAACTATACACGGGTAATACAAAGCCAGTACTAATTACAATATCAAATAAACCGTTATTGAAAGGTAAAGTACGACATTTATTTACAAGTATCAGTCAATAAAGGCTCGCAGATGTGGTTTACAATAAATGTCCATGTTGCCTATTCAGCGCAGATGCAACGCCATACTCGTGTGTGTACATACGTATACCTAATCACAAATTGACTCGAATAAATCCCACCAGTTCTCTTATTTACGGCCACTTCGATCAAAGCGATAAGGACTAGATAACAATGGCCAACGATTCCAAGAATAAACTCAATAATAAAAGGAAGATTTAAGAAATACGGTAAATGAATGTAACGCCTTTTGGACTGAGCGACATGAGTATTCACACGTCTTGAAGTACATCTCAGGTGTAAAATTCTAATATGAAATCACCAAGTACAATTCTATATGACAGCTCCCTATCTCGGTTCAGTCTATAAGGTGTTAATATAAATTTTCGCATCATTCTAAAAAGCTAACACAGGCAACACGCATCGCAATCGTTCAGAATGTCTGAAACGGTGGTCTCATCACAAAGGTCTCCTCCCACATATCTGACAATAGGGTTGCTTCAATAGTTCATTAAAACTCTAGACATACAGAGCGCAAAAATATCCCATCTTTAGTCCCGAAGCAACAGCCTCAAAATGAGCGTTCTTGTACGCTACGACTTAGTACACTATGACGCTACTAAAAGGCTAACTTCCACGTGTTTCTTTCGCGGTGAACGGCAGCGCGGTCTCCTCGGTGGTGTAGTTAAGACACGTCGGAAAATATACCCTGTAAAACGAGAAGTGATCGAAGTCCACTTTCTCCGATTGACAGGGTAAGTTGTCTGAAATGTCTCCGTCGTTCCAATCGGCGGCAGTGGTGCAGTGGCAGAAAGCGTCGGCCGTAATCGTGGTGCAATAGTTATAAACATGGACCTTTCACGTCGGCCACGGTGATCCAGTGGTTAGAAACGCAAGCGCTGGTAGTGCAATGGTTGAAAGCCTCGGCGTGAATGATGCAGTAGCTAGCATGCAGCGCCAGTGGTCAGAAGTATTTGTACAATATTGTAACATACAAATATAGCAATGGGAGGTCACCTAAGATAGGCGGGCAAATATTTTGGACTTTTCTGAGGCCCTTGGTAGTCACCAGCTGAGTTACAGAGATTGTCCCGTCGCCTGTCGGTGTTGAGCACGTTTTTGATCACACTGAGATTCCGAGTCTTAATCAAGTCAGCGGTATACGAGAAAATGAAATGAAATATATTTGATATAGAGTGAACTGATAGCATTGCTGTCTGACACACTTTACTTCAATAAATACACTATTTAAAAACATTCATACGGCCAAAGTTAGTAAATAACACAATAAGTTAGCACTAAAATAATAATGTGTCCTTAACGAAGAACTAAGAAAGCTGCACTAATAACCCGGTTAAACGCATATTTCTGGGATATTTCAGCATTTTCCAATAAATAAAATATCTTAATATTATTGTCTACATAAAACCTACAGTTATCGGTAAATTAAGAACACAACACTATTATTAAAGTTGCTTGGTAAAAATACTTGATAAAAGGCGATGATGGTACTTCTTGATAATTTATTCTTTGTCAACTTTGCAAATACGTGTGTTTTTTAATGACCTTTAAATTGATTTATACTTTTGCATTGTTGGATATTGACTGGAAGAACATTGAAAAGGCCAGGAGCAGCGTAGAAGGCAAGGTCGCCGAAAATTAGGCGGATCGTACGAGGAACGACGAGGATAAGGGAAGAGTTCGATGGAGTCAAGCGTACATATGAATGGATTCATGCTGATGGCTGAAGAGAGGTAGGAAGGAGCAATGTCGTGAGTGCATTTTTTTAGTTATTAGAAGGATCTCGAAAGAGATTCGAGATGTGACATGTAGCCAATGGAGCGAGCGAAGAACAGGAGTTTTATGAGAGCGAGGACATGTATGAGCGAGAAACTGTACGCGCTGTTCTGGAGTTTCTGGAGTCGGCAGAGTTCGTATGAAAAATCTTTAACCAACGATCGAGCTGTACTGTATAAAATGTAACCGTAACGTTAGCGAGAGACGGAGAGACTAAACTCTTGTTTGCGGCATCCAGTCAATCACAGATTCTATGCCAGAACGTGTCAGATTTATATATTACAACATCATCTAAAATCTATTGTTATAGCGAGAAAACGTTTACCAACCGTCCATCAGCCGTCCGCCCGTCGTCCTTTCGCCCGCTGTCCGACGTTAGACTGGATCTCGCTCTCTCACATATACAAACTGAATACTCCAGGATTAGTTGACATGCTGTTGTGCTTGATGTATTAAACTGTATATAAAGAAACCACATTATAGTAACGCCAGTCAGGACTAATAATATATTTAACGGAATGAAATCAAGTGACATCCATTTAATTAATGTGTACTTATTGGCTTAACTTACAATCACATGGCCGTCGTTTGAGAAGTGGCTTTCCATACGACAGCTGAAGAGATCGAATCTGATCCGCACAAATTAGGGATGTTTTCTCGCACAGAAATATTACATTTAATAAAACGGGACAACAAATAAGTATTAAATATAATTATGCTTTACAATTCTATTAGGAATGGTAACTTAAAAAATTCCTCATATATTAAATTTATATTCACATTTATACTGAAGTTGCATACAGGTGGATGTACAATGGGTGATAATAATGCAGTTAACGTAGATGCATGGTAACCGAAATGTATTGTATATATTTAGGATAGCACTTGGGATATATATATATATATATCTCAACTTATCCACTAAAACTGACGATAGAAACGAACTTTTATGGTAAAACCAACGATGATAACGCACTATTCAAGGGTTAAAACGGGTCAACTAAGAGTCCAATGCATTTACAGTTTCGTCTTAGGTTCTGGTTTTTAGTTTGTAATAGGCCAATCCTGCGAAATCTTAGTCTAGATTAGCCCATTCCGTGAAGGCATGACAATTACCCGATTCTAAGATTCTAATGAGTGAACGGTAAACACTCTGTCCACCTAACATTCGTGTCCATAAGTCCACGAAGTTTAACACCCGCTTCCGGAACAAACTGGAAGTGTGTATACCATGCCGGCGTTATACACGGGTATCTGGAACCAGTATGGTAGACTATAAAATGAATTGTTGATTTTTGCGGTGTTTGCTATATTGATAATAATTTAGCCATTTCTGACTACATTGTAAATATATCCGTGCTAATAGAAAGCCCGGTTTTATGGCACGGTGTTTACTGAAACAATTCAAATCGATATTATGATTACATTGTTCTTTACTCGCGTTGTTATGCCAGCATAGTTTGGTTATAGCTTGCTTTGAACATATTTTTATTTCAATCAAAAAAGACATTCGGATTGAACTCGCGCAAACGCAGTCCAACTCTTCTCGGTATACCTAAGTAACTTTAGCAAAATGGCGATTTCAGTCTCAAAATAAAAGTAGTAATAAAACTTAGTCACACTATAAAAAAGAATATATACATATATATCAAATACATTTCGGTTACCATGTACTGTATTATTATTAACTGTATTATTGTCACCCATTGTACATCCACCCTGATTCACCATCGGATCGGGATAAACGTGAATATAAATTTAATGTCCATGGTATGTAATTATCGTTTGTATTCTTGGATGGAAGTTACACGGTAGACAACAGCTCATATAATTAAATAACTTATGATAATACGACATTCTAAAGGTGATATACTCTTAAAAATAATGAATAAATAGTGACAAACAGATATGTAGTGATGTGGAGATTTATTAGACTACGAAAGATATCCAAAAAAACAGAAACAATTTTAATTTTGCTTTAATAATGTTACATAGGCCTATTTTTAATAAAGTTACTTACTTAACAATGGAGAGAAATGCACAGGAAAAACCTATACCCCTTACTTAACAACACATTAAAAATAATTCGTAAAAAACCAAAAATGTTAATATTTAGTGGAATAATAGATACATACACCTAATATTGCCTTTGATGATATTTTATTCATGTTTCCATATTTCTCTCCTTCATGACTATTGACATCGCATTAATTTTTATTGACGTCCCCTCCGTATGAAGAATTTTGTTGAAAAAATAACGGTCTAATAGATTTGGACAGAGAACTGTATATAAAAAACTATACAAAGTCAATTAACGTTTGCATTTGTTTTGCTATTGAAGAATAATTTATTAACGCTGTATATTTTACAATTACCGGCATGATCATATCCTACGCTATTATATTTATATGGCATGCGATTTTGTGGTAGAAAATTTATATATACAGTCAAAACGGTTAAATTCGTCGAATTGTTACGTACGCGTGCACCGACGGCGGCTGTAGTGCTTGTTACATGAGTACAAATGTAGCGCCCTCTCCACGTCTTAACGTGTTTTGCTTCTGTTCCACGCGAGAGCTAACACACGCCTGACGTATACGGCGCTTGTCGGCGCTCCGATCGCCCATCCGGTCGAACGATGGGAGATCACTCCGTAAACTAATGTGCGATGTACGTCCTACAGCAGAACACAAAGTAGATGACGAATTATATATAAAAGCGACAGCTTTTGGTTTATCTTTCAAAACATCATAAAAATGTGGGATTCCGTACGAATAAAAAACACCGCCATGACTGGCGAAACCAACCTTAAGATGACATCTGACGCAATATTCATGTAAATGTGCTTGTGTTAATCGTTACTTTAGTTTATCAATGACCTTTAAAAATTCACTTTATATAATTTTATTGCAACGTATCGTGAGGTCGACGATAAAAACAGCGCAATAACGAATCGTTTCACAATGGCGACGATATTCGACGATTAAACATGCGCATCCACGCGCTCTATATTAAATCAGAACGGCGTTATAATTTTGGAAGGGAGGTAAATGATTTTGAACGTCTGTTTATCCCCACGTGTCACCGAGTGCACATATTCGGATCGATATTAAAGTCCCGAATATTTCCATAAATTAAGCTAATCTGCATTAAAATACATCAAAGTATATTTAAAATAGCCTAAAACCTACAACGTTCTCTCGAATTTATTCTAAAAATTTTATTATTCAAGTGTAATTGCAGAAAATTAAACAAGAAAATGTGAAAATAACTGAGAATAGTCTAATAACGCAAATAAATTACGTAGATAAGCAGGAAAATGTATTTTAAATAATATTATATTAACGTTTTAATTTACTTGTATAAGGTAAAATATTACCACTCTTTTTGTTAAAAGATATTATGCTCTCGGGATTATATTTACGGAATTATTAAATGGAAAAAATAATATGAGCATATTTAAAGGTATCATCTTAACTTGTTTTTCTATTAAAAGGTGTAATAATGACGAAGTCGTTTCACTAGCATTAGTAAATTTAAAATCGTAGGCCGGGCGATAGCTAATGAAGAGCAAGGTATGCAATTGTGAACCGTTGAGAAAAAAGCACATACTGTATGTGTTTGACAACACCTTGACAAGGGCACCAACTCCACGTTTTGTGTCATCTGCTCGCCGAAGGATCGTCACAGACGCGAAATTCGGCAGTGACCGCGTAACCTTGCTGCGAGATTAACAGCCACGAGTGTTGAGATGTTTGCTCGGTCCGGTTCACGATTTTTATCTGGAATGGTAAGCACATAATGTACTGTCGTCGTCGGCGGCGTCTTTCTCATCAGCGTCATATTAAATACGAACGGCAAACAATGCTCACTCCATAAGTTTTTTGGAAGATCTTTATCTGAGATCAGGATAGTCATTTTTTAATCATAAAAAATATAAACCACTTTCGGTAACTAATTTACAAACTTAGTAATCTCGGTTAATATAATCTACCATTCAAATTCACTCCCTTTTTGTACAGATACAGTACGATGATAAGTCATAAAATACCTCTAGGGGACTGAACTAACAAAAATAACGAAGAATAACATTTTAATAATATAACTTCGAATAGATAAATCAACAATCGTAAATGTAAGAGCCGGATATAATTTAGGCGCATACCGTACACACGCGCGCGTCGCCGAGGTCACGCGAGCTCGTGTCATCGTGAATCGACTGGCGAAACGTCGCATCAAAGGGACGCAACTCCGCCGCGCAGAATTGCAAATCAAAGAGCAGACTACATCATAAAAATGACAGGCATACATCATATTTTACGAGGCGTATTGTCGGGTAGTTATAATACAATCATAAATCGACGGTAAACCTGTCCGACTGTACGACATCAAAGGCCTTTTGAGTCGGCGTTTTACCACCGCTAGTTTTAGCAGATCATACGATAGTTTCCAGTGCGATTTTATTATAGTCTCCCTTCTTTGGACCACATTCCAAATGTTGATACAATGTATAATTTATTCAGTTAATTGAAAACTACCTTGCAATCTGCGTATAGACTATAAAATTGATTTTTTTTTTATTCGCAATAACTGGAACATGGCATTTTTGCTTTATGCATATTCAATCTATTTTTCAAAAAACAAAAACAAATTCATAATCTTACTTAACCCAGAATAATTACAAGACAGTGTTTCAAATCGCGAGTCCAGTATCTACAATTGGTCAATATTTCTTTATTGAAAATTCATTTCTTTGAATCATGGGTAAGTGATTTGTCGTCTCAAGTAGCCATTCCGGAAGTAGGTAAAGCTGGTTTTTTACGACCGGATTTTTTGACACGTTCTTTCGACAAGGTTTTTGAAGCGCTCTGCGAAGAATATTTGTGTTTCAAATGATTTTGTTATCTTGCTTTTTTTCAGTTTATTCGATAAAAATACCCTATAATCAACATAAAAAATAAGGCTTTTAACTTGCCACAAAACCAGATCGTCGGCTTTCATAAGGAGTTACTGTTAACACATTTTTTCCGCTTGTTTATTACCATGTTTTTGTTAATACGAGTACTGTATCTGATACTCAAAACCGCGTGCGCGCCGGACGTCGTCAAATTCGTGTCAAGTTTAGAATGGCACCTTATTATCTAGTAATTGATGGTGTCAGCCCGAGATGCGTCCCCTTTAAAATGATACTCCTGGTAAAGCGAAATGAAAAATTCACTTGTTAAAATTGGCAGCCATTTTGCAAATGTTTTACGAAAAAAATCGATCGCACTAAAAATCGTTGTTGAAATCCTATGTTTCCAACACGACAAACAAGAAGAACTTATATATACGTTCCAAGTACAGCCATATTGATTTAGCCAAATATCATGTATGGTACCTAATTACCACCATTCTTCTATGACAATAACCGGAATATTCTAGTACGTAGTATTCTAATATCCGGGCCATTTTACTATAGACTAAGTAAGATAAGAATCGGGTCCGAGAGAAAAAATGATGATAAGCGGGATATCCTATTATCCCGTATGATATTAAGTGGGACCCACTATATTTACGCCTTTAACGTGGCGTCGACCTTTTGAGCAAGAGCCCGTAGCGCATGCGCAGTAATGAGTTGAAAATGATAATTTTTACGAGTAATAATGTTATTATAACAATATTCAAAAACTGTATTGGTACATATAATGCCGTGAATATTGCACGTTTCGGTTGAGAGGAGGCTCCGTAACTGCTTTGAAGGCATGTATCAGTAATGAATATACAAATAGCCATACTCAATTTTCGCAATCCTGTAGTTGGGTCAATAATACAGATATCGTGGTCCGACATGTCAGAGTAACGACTAAAATAAAGCAAGCAAAAATTGGTTCCCAAGCAATGGTGGCGGAGGTTTGCTTTTGCGTTGATATCGTAGCCTGGATCTAGCGAGAATCAACGAGAATATTCCATTAACAGGAAAGCGTGTTAGATTCTATGAAAGGAAGTTCTTTGGCAAGTTCTTTGGTTCTTTCACTGTACGAGGATTAAACAACGGAATTTGAGGATGGAATTTTTCTGTTATTCGGGTTATACGTGAGTTCTGTTATTCACTTCAACGTTGGGCGAGTTAACACTGGGGAGACACATCGACATTCGAATCACAAGATTATCATGCCCGGGATGTTCATATAATTTACGTATAAAGGGACGTAACTTTCAAAAGAACGAATAACTTTTGCGATGTTTAGAAATTACACCCCTTGCATTTCATCTTACTATCAGAAGCCAGTCAACCGTGTAAACTTAATTAGTCTTATAGGTCCTAGAAAAAACCCAGAAAATATAGACTGGTAACAGAATATACCTTTTTTCGATTTAAATTAATCTAAAGACTTGAGTAAAAGCGATTACCTGATATATATAGCTATTTTTCACTGTGGGTACAAAGTTACGTTGTCCATGGTGACCCCGGTTAGACGACTGATTACAACATGTCGAGTTGAGAAAAGGGGAAAGGCGATCTCGTAGCACTACAGTACCTTATTAATGTCAGTTCATGTCACTTATAACTTATAATATTGCCTGTATATACCTTAAGGAATTTTACAATAATGATTTTGTAAACTATATTCAATCATGAATATGATACAATACAGTACATAAGGATTAAACACGGCGAAAAACGAAACAAATTACTTTATTCAACTTACATATAGAATTTAGTAATCATAGCTCGGAATGCGGGTTATTCAATGTTAGTATGTTACCACATAAGGGAGAAAGGCGCGGAAAAAATCTAGGTTTGTGTGTATTCGAATTGTCTGTCATGAAAAGCAGCGTTTCAACCACTAGACCTCTGCCGCCGGTGCGAGATCGGTGTAATTCCACAAGATCAAATGCCACATGGGACTTTATATAGTTTTTTTTTCCAATCACTGACATACGTAGCCACGGAAAAAGGTTCATTCAAAAAACGTTTACCTCATCTAAGGCTATCTAAATAAAAATAAAGTTCACACGAGGTATAGTCAGAACAGATCGCGGACCACTGCAGAGAGTAGATAATTCGACCGGTGCGAACCCACAACTTGTAATGTGAAGTGTCTTTGATGGCCATGTGTTAAAAGGGCACTACAAATCAAAGGAATTTAAATTTATAAAATTTCATTTCATCTCCCGGTCTACTGATTTACCAACTAAATGCAATTTTACCGCTGTGTGTTTTTTCTCCAGTCGAAAATACGAAATATAAAAATTCATTCCACGTAAGACGTATATATGAAGATGAATTCGGTAGTTTTTGGAGGTATCTCCGTAGTAACAGCAGTGAAATATTACGCAGTCCGCGTTGCAATCGACTCTAACGGTATTACACGCCCTCTATGTGAGGCATATCGCGGATGCTTCGGTCCAAGTCACACGTTACGTCACCACTGGGACGGTTTGATGCTGGCTACTTATTCGGGAAAATGGAATGGAGTTAATGATGTAATCACAACGCAATTGAGTCGTCACCTTTTATACCGTTATCGCGGTTTACTAAATAACAGTTAACAATACGTAAATGAGACAGGACGTCTGTCACAGGCACCTATATGTTTCGCAGTCATCGGTGCGTTATTTATGAATGGTACCAATATTTCATCAAACGGTAATTATTGATAAGCCGATTAAAAGGGAAAAAGTAAAACGCGAGGTTTTAGTGATACATTATTAATGAATAATAAAAATATTAAATGTCAGTCGCACTTAGAATATTGCCGTCAAGACATTTCACGATAAATCTTTCTCATTATTCACGAATTAAACTCTTGCTCGTTTCCTGTCCGGAAACAGTGGGCACAATTATAGGCTTGTGCAGCTACGAAATCACATATTCGCATGAAAGGCTGTGTTTCTAACGATTGTGTCGACTAGCGCCGACACATGCAATCAGGGTAAAGTAGCTTGTCCCTTCATAAGAATGGAGGAAAATCTCACGGTGTATTAGGACTCTCTAATTTTTTCATTCATCGCGCAACGCTTTACCGGCTGAATTGACTTGTTCTCTTCGCCGAAAGAAATATTCATCCGTGTAATCAATAATAAAACTGGTAAAATTGTCGACACATTATCAAAGGTACGACTGGAGTTGGATGAAGACAAAGGTGTATGAACAAAGGACAAACACAGCGTGGAGAGCTATAGAAAGTAGGCAAATAGTCAGACTGTCAAAAGGTATTAAGAAAACAACAGGTGGTCGAAAAAATATATATGCAGACAAATAGTAGGTACAAAGGAGGGTATACAAGGAGGATAAATAAGAAATGAAATTTCATGGCTAACACGGCAACCCACACCTCGTAATAGACAGACTATGAATTTCAATGAGAAACATAGTGACTATATAGTCATACATGTTGTCCGACCTCGCTACCTTCTCTCGGAGTCTGATCCAAGATCGGACCGTAGTAACCCATCTCTGCGTCTATATCTCGAGTTAATTTGCCCGATCTCGGCTATCTCAGAGGCTCCTCTAAGATCAACCCATAGTAACCCATCTCTGCACTATATAATTACTCGCTATGCTAGGTTAATCAATAACAATTTGTCGGGATACTGATGCGGCGATAAAAATGGAAACCACCCGCGGAATGCGGCCATGAAACCGTCAGCGAAAACAACCATTGACAAGCAACCATAACCGCAGCGCTGGAGAAGGAAACGCGACTTTCGTTTACGACCAAGTCTAGACCAGTCCGATGCCACAGAAGATTCCTCACGTACTGGGTATATCTCTGAGACATCGCATCGTGTTGTGTGAACCAAGACCAAACGATAGGAGCTCTTTGAGTCTTAGCTATAAAATTCTAAACGCGGCGGTTAAACACACATTTGTGTAATCGGAGAGAATAATGCTGAACAATATATGCCACACGCATGTGAGCATGGGCGTAAAATAGCTGAAACATGTGTAAACGTTTTGTGTAACCTTCTCAACATATTAGATTGGTCGAATTAATGTGGGTACGCATTTATGGGGTTACGCAGGTGTAAGTATAGTCTCGTTCTTTGGTGTATCGACTACATGAATTGCTTAGCAT
This sequence comes from Epimenia babai, assembly GCA_011762755.2. Taxonomy (NCBI): domain Eukaryota; kingdom Metazoa; phylum Mollusca; class Solenogastres; order Cavibelonia; family Epimeniidae; genus Epimenia; species Epimenia babai. The sequence goes on from WURV02027349.1 coordinate 16,704, forward strand.
AATGGAAATAATAGCAACAACCCTTAATTTTTAAAAAGCTTTGTCATTTAGTTGTAGTTCTCCGAGAATACATGACTTTTAAAATGTTGTATTAAGCAATTGTGACCTTGTATTGGTGTTATAATGGTGAAATATCGTGTTAAGACTGGTGAAAAGAAACTGGCGACCAGAGACGAGCATCTTAAACCGTTGTGTAATGTTTAAGCGAAAATATAAAAAAGTGCTCCTGCCCTCCTGCTCGCCATAAACTCGTAATCAGCAAGTAACAAATAGCGCAGGTTCAGCTTTTCCTTGTATCGTGTCATTTTGTCGATATGAGCCATGTTCTGCGAGTTTGCGTGCCTGACACTTTTTAAAGTTGGTTCCGCCAAACTCGATGTATAAACACCTAGACGATGAGATTGGCATGTTTGTTTCACTTTTCGGGACATTATCTTATTATACATATGTGTGGGTGAATGTGTTGGTCATATAGTAAATTAAAGGTAACACCTTGACTAAATCGTATAAAGACTCAAACCAGCTTCCGAATATCAAGTTTATTTTGCCAGGCGTACCTGAAGAAATATCTTATAAGAGAATGATAAAAAGTTGTATTATCACAAAGGCACAAGATATATGTTATTGAATCAGAAATCGTGCGATATACACGCACGATTGGTTCAGTGAGCAGAGTCACCGGAAGCAAATCCTTTGTTTTGTCTCATAGAAATGAGGCTTGGGTATTTGTGCCGAAGTAGTGACTAGAGGAACAAACATCAAAGAGACACATAAACGTTGAGCAACGGTTGAGTGGGGGAGGTTTCTTACAGGAGGTTACCTTTTGACGCCGGTTTAATTTGACTCACGGACTCCGCAACCCGCAATGTCTGCCGATCGTCATAAAATTGGTAGCAGATCTTTCCACGCGGTAATAACGTCGTTTGTTGAAGAGATCCAAACAGCTATAAGAACGCAATATATTGCTCGTATACATAATTAGTCGTAACTGGTCAAACGTAGAGACACGGCCGTTGGTAATTAACGATGACGGTATATCGGTCGTTCGAAACCAACTCAGACCGCACAGAACTCGGTACATCGGATATGATGACTGTTTTTACGGCCTCTGTATTAATTATAAATTGTATTCTATAGTAGGATCGTCCTGCGAATATATCGATTGAGATTTCAAAAATGAGTTAATTCCCCCAACCCCCCAATCCTCGCTTGTACGAAGAGACTTTACCGGAAGACAGTAGGAAAAGACCACACGGGGAAAATGTAGGAAGAGACTGTATGGGGAGAATGTACGAAGAAACCAAACGAAGACTGGACGGGGAGAATGTACCGGAAGACAGTACGGAAAGACTGCATGGGGAGAATGTCTGATGAGACTACATGAAGACTATACGGAGAAAATGTATTAAGAGACTGTACCGGAAGACTGTACGAAGACTGTAAGAAGAGATAGGGTGCGGGGACCGTTCGAAGGTACCGTACGGGAGGACTGTATTGGGAAACACTATACGTAGAAGCTGGGGCTTGTTTCGATCAAAATCGGCTTTGTGATTACTTCTGCATTAACGAGGTTTTACCGCTACTATATTAATCGTAGTAAATGCCAGTCGCATGTACAGTATTGCGTTCGTTTAACCCTGAGAAATTGTATATTCCATTTCACGACTAACTTTTCTCAATATTCATGCACGAAAATCTTGCTTATTTCCTATTATGGAAGACGAGGGAAAAATCCTTGGCTTGTGTCGATTCGAACTCGCAGCCTCTCGCTCGAAAGGCAGCGTTTCTTACTGCTGCACCACCGGCGCCGAAAGATTGCCAGAGTTATCTGCACTTGGTTCTCTATGTGGCGCCGGCCCCGTTCACAATGTTTATTCATGTCTATTCTACGCATAGATCTGTATGTTGTGTATTAACGGTTCGTTTTATCTATG
>WURV02027460.1:0-22940 GCA_011762755.2 Epimenia babai
TAAATCAATTTCACTAGCACTTATTGCTAACACTACCTGAGCAACCGATTACAACTGAGCAGCTAAGATACATCACAATTAAAATATCCGGTATAAGGTATTACTCGGAATTCGAATAAGCCAGATTGGTCTGTAAGCAGGCGCCTTGCCAATTCAGGGTTCTCAAGACTTCACCGCACTGAGAAGTTCTGAAGGGGGTAGATAGATACTTTTGAGGGTGTCAAGTTATAAATTAATCAATTACACTAGATGGAACATATATCGCAATCACACTCATTAGATATGACTTATTAAACCGGCGTCTGTTCATCGCAGTTATTGATCTAAGCTCTAACTACTCAAAATTTTGTCACTGTGAATATTGTCAGCGTCTCGCCCTTTTCTTATTTATATTTGCCTTTCGTTTGTTCAATTCAGGGAACACCACGGTCTCCAGCAGTTATCGGTATCTTGGTCAAATGCATTAAAATATGGCATCGCGAGTACTAGTGTATGATACGTATTCTTTGTACCCCAGAAATACTGCCTGGCCATTGGCCACCACGTCTATAGTATTCGAATTAATGATCTATCAGTCAGTTGTTTATGAACGTTTCGGGATTCACCAACGACGCGGACTTGCTTTAGTTAACAAAACAAACACCATGCAGGTTCACGCGGGCCTCCAGTAAACCCGTACCATGTGCTCGTCATAACACACGATGGCTACCACAAGGCGTTTATGATCCAATATACCCTACACGTGGAGTATAAAAGACCGGGTCGAATATCTCAAGATGTGGAACACCTGCGTCTAGACGATTATCGGAGATAGAGCTAATAATCGGGATTTTATTCATTCTACTCTAAGGTTAGTTTTATAGGACAAAGCAGTACATAAGAAAAACACTTGTGCCAACAAAGGTTTTAATTATCCTCCACGTTTCCTCGAGACACGCTAGCTCCCAAGAAAAATACAGGATCGGTATGGAATGTCAATACTTCTGGTATTTTCTTGAATCTATGATAGCTGTGTAGACCTGATGGGACAATGTCCAGTGGTACATAGTTACAAGCGCGGGTTTTCACGCGACAGCGATTCGGAATCCGCACAAACTACACATATCCACTTGACAAAGCGACTGAGATGTTATGTGTTTGAAACTTGAAAAATATTTGACTTAAAGCTTGTTATTGTATTATTAATAAGGACATAAAGAGGCAATCGATATTTCTTGCGCGACTAAACAGAAGAAGAAAAGTTTTTTAGGAAATTAATCCAACGAAAAAGCATTTTTCACATCATTGCTATGACGGCGTATGATTATTAGTTGACACACAACTTTCGTCCACCACATACTGTACGTCTGTCTGGGTAAATATCCCATCATAAACAAAATCGAAGTTAGACATAAGGGGACATAATGAACAAGGTGCAGAGTCGGGGTGAGCCCAGATACCCTCGTCCCTATGCTCCCGACGATCAGCCGACTTCGCCACGTCCTTAAAAAGGAGGTATACAAATTTTTCTAGGTGCCTTATGATTTTGGGGTTTGAAGATTGTAATAATGTGATAGATTTTTGCATATTTGGACGTTTGATGTAGTAGAGCGGGATAAGTGATTGGCGTAGATTGCGAAAGTGAGAACAGATTAAGACTGCATGACATTCATCTTCGATATCTCGGGAGCACATGTCTCTGGCACACCTCGAGTCTGGGCCTCGTCCACCTTCCGCTCTCAATTATGAGGTCATGCGAGGACATACGTAACCTGGAAAGAGCTACTTGTATTCTTTACGACCGCTAGGTATCGTTCACGCCTGCCCATCATACCCTCCTTTAAATACTTATACAGCTGCCCCTTTACGCTTCCACGCGACTCCAACAGTCCTGTTGGTACATGTCCTCCAACCTACTTGCATACTCGTTCGCCACCCATCCGCCTCCGGTCTGCCTCTTCCATATATCTCCAAAGCCACATCTTTGTAAAGCCTCTTTGGTACGGATAACCCAAGTGGTAAATTTTGGGTTGGATATCGATAGGTGTATTAACTCATTATACAACCGACTCACATATTTATATTCGTCAAGGCACAAAATTTTTTACCAATATTGAGCAACTCTCTTTTGCATCATTATATTAAGTGGTGGGATACCCAGCTCACTATGCACGAAGTCTGTTGGTGTAGTTTGCCTCACACCAAGACACCTCTTCAGAAAAGCCAAACGCGCTCGATCGCCTGCTTCGTCTTCCCACATGCCCCACACCTCGCACCCATACTAAATTATTGGTTCAACATTTTTCTGGTACAGCTCCGCCTTTAAATTAATATCTACCTGTTTAAAGTTGCACAAGTGGCTATTTAAGCTAAAGGTTGCCTTGCGCGCCTGCTGTGCCAGTGTCCTTTGTGCCTCCTTAATGCCCCCTCCAGTAGCTAACACTTATCCCAGATATTTTAACTTCTTCACCACTTCTAATTTTTTATACACCCAGTGCATGCCATCCCCCAATCGGCCACCCTTTCTAAATACCATTACCTTCGTTTTGTCCTTGTTCACCTCTAATCCCCACGTGTCACAATAAGCCTCCAACCTGCCTAGCATCTTTTGTAGCCCTTATGCACCGTCTGATATGATGGCCGCGTCATCAGCATATAAGAGGGCTCCTATCCTCTTTCCTGTGCTCAACCTCATCACCAGTGACATATTTATGTAAATTGTTTATGAACAATGAGAAAATTGTTGGCGACAGGCTATCTCCTTGCTTTAAGCCCCGTTTAAATCTATATACTCTGAATATTGGCCATTATGCCAAATTTGCCCACTTGCATCACGATATATACAACATAATTTCCTTGTAGAATCTTTAAATCCCAGATATACAATTCATCTAATAATCATATCTATATCAATAAATTTATTAAATCCTGCCATTAATTAAATTAGCAAAAAGTAATTAATTAAATGTCATACGTACACTTAATAAACATCTTAATTTATGCTGTATTTCCTTTTAACGTCGATTCGAATGTATTATGATTTATGCGGAACATTAATCCTTATTATTACGTGTGATACGCATTATTTCCTTTTCACGTATTAATTTGAATTTCTTTACATCTAACCATTACATTGTATCCGTTTAGATAAATGCCCCTCGCAACGCAAACATTACTTTTCAGCAACGTAAAAGCATTGATGCTAATCTATTCTTATTGGACATTCCTAAAGCCAATTTGAGTACTTGTGGTCACAGAAGTAACAATTTCGATGAACTCGCATTGTGATATCGCACGGCTGTTGGGAAATTTTAGCGATCGATGAACCTGCGACTGTCAACCAACATCAGATACGCCATGGTTCAATTCGAACATTAAGAAGCTGCGCTTGGAAATAACATGAACAATCTGGAATTTTACATTTTAAAAAGTTCAATATTTAGTATAATATAGGCTATAGCAATCAAAAGTTGGCAAGTTATCTCAATGAACTAAATGATCACCCTGCTCATCGTGATTTAAAATACCAAACCAATAATTCTTTTGCATCGCAAAGATAACCTAGCTATCCGCCGTACGGCCAATTCGACGATGTCGCAAGGCATTTTTTCGCGGGTATTTCAATGATAATATCAGACAGCAATACATCCTGAGCCTGGGAATGAGGTGTCTTTGACATCTCCGACGTTTAATTCTTTCCAACATTGAACCCAGGATATTATTCGGTAGCTATATTACTAATCAGAGTATCCCCTTGGCCACAGAAAGGACCGCTCATCATTGCGTGTTCATGAATAACAGTTTACTTCTTGGCACCAAGTCACGATTGGTGGACATTTTTTCAAGCGTGCAGAATGCATGCATATTGTCGAGTAATTTATAGTTTTTAAAGGAACTGGATTGGTAACTAGTGAGACGCTTTGAGTTTAAAATTCTCGTGTTCATTTTTTTCTGCGTGCAGAAAAGGATTCCTGTTGCCTGAATGAATCGGTGTCGTTTTATCTGCTGCCTAGAGAAGCAGTTAGCCGAATGGTAGTGGCACTGGACTCGTAACCGAAAGGTCGCAGAGCCGAAACCGCTCGACTGGCGACCTTTCTGCGATGATCCCCAGCAAGTCATTTGTCTCTGATTGCTGGAGTAAACCCGTCTCTAAAATGGGTAGATGCTTGAAATTATTTTTGATGGGTGATATGCGAGTGTCGAAAGTATAGTTTATTCGCTGAATAGCTGCCAAAAACATTTCATTGTAAACCGCGCCTCTATTGTCTATGAATGTTATGCTTACCTTTTACCCTTAAACATCTTTATTCTTGAGACCGTTTCTTGATAATTTTATAATCCACTCCGACTAGGTACATCACACAGGCGATCGTTTACAGTATAGGTAGAACTTGATGAAGTGAGCGGCCACTGACCATTCAATGACCATTGACTGAATAGTCTGATCGAATGATCAGTTACATCAGTGGTTGCTGCTAAATCACAGTTCAAAACGATTTCATTTTTAACGCAGCACTGTTTTAGTGTCTACTGTATGTTCGTCTCAAATGTGTGTGAAAGGAGGGAACTTATAATTATGTGCTATAAAAATAACTTATTACATCACGTCACCTTAGGTTATGTGATCGTAGTCACTACTGTGAATTAATGGGTTGCCTGAGAGCATATCGACAAATCGTGAGTTATATATTGTTTGGGACCATATAGAGACACGATTCTAAGTTGTTTTGTTTTAGATCATCGGGGGACTATCACGAATTAAGTATTCCTTTAGACTATACAGAGACTATCATAAGTTGTTTTCTTTTAGATCATAGACTATTGTAAGTTGTTTTGTTTTATACCATAAAAACACTATGGTGAGTTATATCTTGTTTTGGATCATAGAGACACTTTAAATAGCGAGTTGTTTTGTTTTAGATTATAAAGACACCTCTCGCAGTTTGTATCGTTTTGAATCCTATAATCATTATCGTGAGTTATGTGCTGTTTTATATTCTTTTTACAGATGCTGTAATCGGCACACACCTAAGACGCCAGACATCATCGCATTGGAGATATATAAATAAGTTATTCACAAATATGGCAGATGAGCTCGAGATAAAAATGGACACATATAAAGCACGAAAGACTAATGACTCTTACGTGGTCGGATTTACTCAGGAAAATGGATGTAACATTACAGACCCAACTACTCCTGCGGCGCGAAACAGTTTTCTAGACGAAGATTTAGATGCGACATTTGGACCTGACTACGATCTTATCAAGAGTTACGTGCTCCTTCTGTGTTTATTACTCGTAATAATTATTCTGTGTTTCATGTGTATAAAACTGTGCAACAAGTGGAGCAAGATCTTGAAAAAAGATCACAACGCCGAAGTGGATGAATGGGAAGGGATAGATGTATCTGAGGAGACCGACTATTACACTCGTTCTGTAATCGTCTTGTCCGACGTTGGAGACCATCGAAACTATACAACTGCGTTTGGAGTCATGATAAACACACAAGACGCCACAACTCAGGCGTCATCTAGTGATATTGAAGAGACGCTTGTGCTGGATGGTCTAGAGCCGGAGGATAGGACTGATGGCCGTAAAAATTCTCATATCGTAAACATTATCAAAGAGGTGAGGCATCATAATATTTCGTGGCCTGAGGTAACCGAAGAACAAAAAACTAGCGACAACAGCATGCCGGTTTCTGCAAACGAAGAAGAGACATTATGGAGTGGGTGTGACGAAGAAACTTCCCTTATCCATTGACTGACCAATCCATCTTAGAAAGTTCGAGATCGTTATCGAAAAAACACCCCAATTACATATCTGCCATCGGGATATTTGGAGTAGGACCATTTATAACACTAAATTTGTGCCAACCCACAAAACTTGACGCAATGCCACGCAACGGCGTCGCTAATGTTGAATGGGGTTGTGGATATTTTTCTAGGACCACAAAATCTGTACAAGTGCGCTTAGAACAGCCAATAAAACTTGCCACACGTGCATTGCCCTCATTCCCCATGCAGATCTCTCCTCGTTTTGAAAAAGCCTTTTAAAATTTCCAGGGCTTTGCCTCAGACGATGTATTGCTGCCTCTATAAATTGTCGAGGTTGTCTGAAGTTGTAACAAAACCTTACTTTTCAAATACCACACAATAAAAGCTAGTTGTCCAAACCGGAACTGATACTCATGCCGTGACATCATGTAACATCCCCAAGGTGGGCTCCGATTCAAAATACCCCAGTAGACGCACAAACCGAGGCGGAGCCTTGTTTCTGTGATTCAGATCTGTCGACAAACTTTTGTACAGTAAAAATTGCTGTGTGGTTTGTAACATTCATACGTGATTCATCAATCAGAACATGCTGTCAGATATTTGGTATTTTTGCATCCTCAATCATAGAAAATGCAGCCCATCCCCCAAAATTAAGGATTCACATTTTAGTAAATCTGTCATTCCATCTCATTCAAGTAGCCACCCATGGCAGTGGAGAAGTCTTTGTAAATGGTGTAAGATTTTACGTACAAATGACATTCATAAATATCCGTAGTGAACCAAAAATCAATAAATTAGTGAAATCGTATTGGCATGGCATAAGCAGTTGTGGATAAAGCAATTACCATCAATATCTCCATGTTCGAGACGGTGACAGCAAAGTTTTATAGGTTTTTTAAAGAGGATAGATGACACTTAAATGTACGTTTAAAGTGACGTAAAAGATCGAGATCGTTGGTTGGATAGATGGGCTGAAAGAAGAAAACAATGTAATATCCAGGTTTCCTTTGAGATATAGCCTGTATAGAACAACCAAGCAAATCTTGGCCATACTGAATAAGGATAATGATGAATATTACGCAAGGGCAGCGGCATATACATCAGCGCTCTTGTAGATGTACTTTGTACCTAATTAGACCAAGTTGTAAACATTCCGCACACAAAAGGTACGCTATTTGCGTCCATAATGCGCCGATCGAATTCTCAGGAATGGTTGAAGTCGAGCCGAACAACATAAAGTGCACATACTACAACTACAATATTCAATATCATCAAGAGCGCTTGTCTTTAATGATGTCTGGGTTTTAACTAGAAAGTGCAGTAATCCATGGTTCTAGTTTATTATTATATAGTGCTAAAAATCGTTCCAAATCACTCTACAGAATTACTTTCTATTTCATTACATAACAAGTTAATAACGTCGACAACCTACTATTATTTTTAGCTACCCATCGTATTGCTAAAGTTACATTAGTGGCCACATGATTATAAGTATGCCATTCATGCCCTTGTCTGTATAGTTACGTTAGTAGAATCATAGCTTTCACATATCCTTATGTAAGCGTAATGAAAATTATGCCAAAAATGCAAATCCTTACGATTATTCCATTTTATGCGACTTTCTTCACTTTTTGATAATAATATATTGCTGTGTTATCAAATCTCTGTTGTAGTAATTGAAACACCATGGTTATACGCATAATTTATACGCTAATTTCCTTTCATAATCCATACAAAATGCAGGTTATAACCCGAGTTTTGTGACTTGAAACCTTATTTTGCCATTTGGTTTCATTGTCTCATCACCTGCTAGAACCAGCAACACCATGATATTTCCACTTCTTGCCCTCTACGCTATCCTCATCACCGACCTCAAACGACATTCAACGTCCGAAGTCAGAAATACTCCAACAATATTTCCAACAATAGTTACAAATTCTCACTATCGACGCACAAATTATCGTGACTCCACCCGCAATAAAAACAACCTCATCAGTTACGTGCATCAACATTCATCCAGTGTAGTGGAACAACAATACCCACAATTATCTCACACCGTGATCATAAATCTCCTCTGGGAACCATTGACAGAAACAGCCCACCTATCCATCCATTCACCCAGAACAAACAATCCTTACAAACTGATGAAGACACCTGGTATTATTTCTTTATTGAATAATTTCGCCTGAATTTCGGTTATTTCGGTTCGTAGGTTAGCAAGATACACTCAGATCAATTTTACATTTAATAATCAAATACTAAATATACAAAGATAAATATGAATATCCCAGACCTTACTTATTGGGGGTGCTGAAAACGTACTGGGAACCCCACTGAGTCTGGGCAGACAATCGACATTCTGCCATACAGACCACTGGTTCTAAATGTCTACAGACGAGCTACATATGTCACATACTCCGTTAATGGTTATTTACAATGAGATGACATAGCGGGAAGGTAAGGGCATAAAGACCATCTATACAGCATCTGAAGCACAGCCTCGTCAGCACTAGCGTCCTCTGGATTCAAAGTCAAACACTCTAACCACTAGGCTAACTGCCCCTGTAGTACTGGTATTATCTTGTATCAACACAAGAATATGCTGAATACAATTCTATTGAAAAGTTCTGCTATTCACACAAAATAGGCCAATGAACAACTCAACCGAACAGAGCTAAATATGCACGACAAAACGGGTAACGCCTAGATACGACATTGGCTTTCTCGCAGATTCGCAGTGGTAATGCGAAAAGGGCTTTTTGGGACAACTTACTGTCAGTAAAAAATATTTGGACTTTATGCACCGAACAGGAGCTTTAAGTGACATTATAGTTTAAATGTCAATATATCAGTGACGACACAGTTAGAACAGAAACTCGTAAAATAATAGTAAAAAAAAACTGTAGTCGTGTAATTTCGTAGCTAATCTTTCCCCGAAAACTTCATATGGACATGATGGTGTTGACATGATCGCAGTCAAGAAAACAACTGATTCAATAGCTGAACCATTAACTCATATATTTCATGCCCCAGAGTGCATGAAAGAGTGCACTGCAGTTAGAAGTAAGAGTTTGAGAAATAAACAATAAACAAACAACAAACAAAACCTAAATGCACAGGAGAAAGCTTCCCCTGGAGATCAGTTGGTAGAGCACCAGACCGGTATCTGGCGGTCGTGGTTTCGAGTCCAATCAGAGGTACAGGTCTTTTTCTGTGCATTTCTCCCCAACTCTTCATAGAACTACACTGGCTACCCTTACCACCATTGTAGTCAATAGGTGGCTTGCAACTGGAATATTTCCAGACCAAAGGAAAATCGCTAAAGTAATAACAATTTTTAAATCTGGTGATAGGAAAACCTCACTAATTATAGGCCTGTTTTTTTTGTCTCAATTCTCAAAAATTCTCGAAAAGGTATTTCATAAAAGATTGATGAACATCATCAATGTGAATATTTTTCATGGTGAATAATACGGTTTCGGAATAATCGATTGACATGCATGGCCATAATAGATCCTATTGAAGGAATCTCGACCTCGATTAAAAATGTGTTCATAGATTCAAAAGAGCTTCTGATATACGTAATTGATCATAAGATTTCGATTGATAAGCTAAAATTATGTGGTATCAGAGACACTGCATCTGATTGGCTAAATAATCTTTTATGTTGTAGAAAGCAATGTGTTATATAATGGCGCCATCTGTTATGAGTGATATTAGTTGTGGAGTACCACACGCGTCTATTCTTGGTCCTGCATTATTTATAATTTTCATTAACAATATTTACTCAACTTCATACTCTTCGCCGATGACGCAAACATGTTTGAAACTGGACCAAACTTAGCTGAATGGTGCGAATCGGTGAGTGTTGAATTAGACAAACTCGATATCTGGTTCAAAATCAACAAGTTGTCCTTGAATGCTAGTAAAATGAAGACAGTCTACAGTACTAGCATCACCGTGAGTTACTAATGGGACTTCGTACGACTGCTTCCAACTAAATCAACTTTGTTGAATCCCAAGATACCGAATATCAATCGCAAAGTCACATTACAGAAACGTCAAAACAAACAGAAGTACTATTATGATCACCATACAGAAAAACTGCAACTGTTAAACCTAGGAGACTCTAGTCTAGTCGTATGAGAGAAGACAAAGAATGGCAGCCAGCGATGGTCATTACACCAACGATCAACACAAGATCATACATCATGGAAACAAACACCAGAACTTCTTGTAGAAATCGTGTTGACCTCAGAGAAACGTTGCCGTGTTCGAACGATGTAGGTCACTATTCGCAAGATGTGCAACCAGAGATCGCGGAAACAGATATTGCGGAGCCAGAACAACCGAATGCAACCAATTGTCAACCCGGACTCATCAAGAGGCCGTGTTATAAAACCACCGATTTGTTTTAGTGATTATGTATAGTGTATTATAAGGGAACAACGAGCCTACTTTAAGACAAGGCCAGAATAAAGCCTAAGTTGTCACCATGTTTCAGCTGTTGCATGTAATTACACCCTAATGGCAACACTGCAATGATACATTGAGAAATTTTGATACCACCCTTAAGGTCATTCGTGCACTTTATAAGAAACCTGTAGTTAGACACATGACACATACTTACTACTATAGATACAATATAATTTACTATAGTAACATTGATACAGTAAAATTACATCTGGTAATAGTCTACATGACAATTGTGTACTCTTTTATTTCGAGGGGAGATGTGACAATCTGTAAGTAAAAAACAATTTGGACTTTATGCACCAAAGAATAGCTTTAGGTGACATAGTTGAAAGGTTAATCTGTCAAGTATGACACAGAACCGAAACTCGTAAAATAGTAGTATAAAAAACTGTAGTCGTGTGTTTGTCTAGTTTTTCTAAGCATTTTATTAATATTAAATGTGACACCTGTGAATTCAGATATCATTTCCAGCATACTGCTCTGTAGCTACACCAACATGCTGCGCATGTATCAGTGCATATATAAACTTTCTGTACTGGCAGCACTTTCCATAGTGTGGCATCACGTCACGGTCGATGGCAGCCCTGCTTCAACACTAAAGTACGGTCGCTTATTCTGACTGATCCATGTCACATGTCGCACTCTAGAGCCTTACTTTTGAGCTGTGAGTTTGCAATATCATGTAACGCCTCCTGTACAACAGTCAGCAACCCTTCACCCATTGTCACTATGCTCTCCAGTTTTTTGGCAGCCTGTTGGTTCTCTTCTTCCAATCGCCTCAGACTGGCCACCTGACAACAGATGCATTCCTGTGTGTTAAAATAACTACTCTGGATTGTTATCAACAGGAACATTTTCAAATAAAAATTATTCTATATCAGCAAATTTTCACATATAAACACTCAAGTAATGCCTTAGGATACAGGTACAGTCTTAGGATTTAGGTACAAAGACTATCCTCTGACAACCAATTTTCATGTATGGTATATTCTTCATTATAGTTTAAAGTTAAGAGAGAAATGGACAGAAGAAAAATTTGCTTCTGGTCGGGTATTTGTCTCTGGTTTGCACTTCTCTGCTGATATTTACAAAACCACACTGGCTATCTGTCATTAACTCTAGTTTACTATAAACACTTTTCAAAAAACTAAATTTTACTTCAATAAAGGTGAATTAATAAAAATATGAAAAATGGATTAAGATCACTTTCTGAATTTAATCAGTCACATCAATCACCACAACATACTGAGGCTCTACTTATTATCTTATCAAAAGGCTTTGCTCATTTAATTAGTGTACAAAATCTTGGATAAAATCTACTATGTTTACCTGGAACAATAAAAGCTCTAAAGTATCTTATATAGGATACAAACTTGTAAGTCAATGGAGGACTCTTCACTTGGAAGTGAATCTATGAGAACATCTATGTCTTTGGCTGTCCTTGCGATCAACTTGGCGAATAAAGTCGCGTAGTCTATAAAACAAAAAGGTCACTACTCACTGTACTGTACTCCAAACCCACGTTCACTAGAAGCTTTTACTAATATAAAAGTCAGCAACATTGATTGAAGCAAATAAACATTAAGTATGACTACAATTTTTTAATACGAAAAGTGAAGGTAACACCTCATTGACTAACTAAGATTATGATTAGCACGAGCTTTCGTTTACAAGTATACTTCATCGGGTGCAATGAAGTATATTGTATACAAAAGCTTGTGCTAATCATAACCTTAGGTTGTCAATAAAGTTTTACCTTCACTTTTCGTATTATACGATGTGGCTAACATGGCAACCCATAATCCTTGACAATTTTTTAAGCTGAATAAGATAGAAATTTACACAGAATTTTGTTAATGTATATTACAATACTGTGTAGTACTGTACTACAATTGGATGTAATGTACTTTGCTAGGTAGAGTTGGGGACATGAAATATCTTACGCAAAAATTTGCTCCATGGTATCTGGTTTAACCCTCAGCACTTTGTTGTCACAGACTTGTATTACCATAGTAACGTGATATACAATTGCCAGTGTGGTAAGGGTTAATATACTAATAAATGGTGGGTATTAGCAACAGTACTAGAACTTTACTTGATGCCTACATAACTTTTCATAACGTTAGCATGGTCTTTGTGATTCCACATTGAAAACCTACAGTAATCTTCATTACCAACCTTCTGAAATGGGATCGTCTGGTTTATTATTTGTGGAATTCTTATCAAAACTGGGAAATGAGGATGTCTGCGCGGATTGTTGCAGCACTCCCACACTGTTACAAAACTGATCTGCCATCTGATATAAACAATCAAGAAAGACATAGAAACCAAAGCCATGAGGCATATGTTGTTATCTACACGTAAAGCGTACACTTCAATGAATCAAGATACTCAGATAGTCTATCAATATTGTACCAAAAACATTGACAAAATATGATTAAAATATCTGCTATAGTCATACTCAAAGCAGGTCGAAATGTCTCTTACCAGACCGTCCTCTAACCAAAATTTCCCCATACCGTAATGTGGCCCAGCTGATCAATGCCTGTCACAACATCCCGGGGTAATAATGAATACTTCACTTTGATACGCGGCGGCGTATAGGCAGCGTTATATTTCTTAGAAATCGACGAGTATGACTTTCCTTGTTGATTGTTTGCGTATTACCTTTGTTTTGCTAATTACAAACAAGAGACATCAATTGCTCGCACATGCGCTGAATAGCAATACCCATTTGGGGGTGGTGATTTTACAAAAAAAATTTTATAACTTTTCTGTTCTTTTAGGATTTACTTATCTACATACAGTATATTGTATAAAATTCATTTTTTCTGTATCTTGGTTCTAATCTTCTCCTTATTATAAAAATGTGTTGGTCGGTGGGTTTTGTTGCAATACATAAATAACTATTACTACTCGTGTTCTTTTGTATGATTAACCTACAATTGTTGGGTGATGTTTTGGTAGGAGAGCGTTCTGGTAGGGGACGTTTTGGTGGGAACGTTTTGATGGGGTTGTTTTGGTGGGGACGTTTTGGAAAGGGTACGTTTAGACTGTAAATCATCATAATGCATTATAACGCTTCTACCAGTGCCAGAAGTCCGTATTTTCATTGTCATTGTTCATTGTCATGGGGCATTGCCTAAATAAGCAAACCGTAATGAATGAAAATGTATTTTGAAAACTTAATAACAAAAATATTACAAAAGTTCCAAGTTAGTGCTTTCGAATATTAGTTACCGATTGAATGTCATTACTTAGTGTGTGCATATTTATAACTGTTCCACTGATGGTCACTGTATAATTACGTAAGCATTAATACGAGAAATGCACAAATATATCCATTATCTACTGGATCGTATATGGTTCTCGGAGTTAAAAACTACAGTATTTAATATATATTTATTATCTTGCCTGATTAACAACATCCTGAAGTTGCGTTAATCGATCGGCCATTTTAGATTACAGACAGAGTTATCGACCTTGAGTCACCAAGTGATTTTTCTAACCCTAAACATGATCGATGGAACAGTGGGTTTAGATCCGTATTTTCTTTCTTGCTCTTTAACCTAACAGTGATGCTATGTACACTACGGGAATGACATGCTATTGTTATTACGTTTTATAAATTACACACACAGGTTCAACTAACGTCAATTTTAAGAAAAAAAAATTGTAATAAGCGCAAATCCTCCCCCTTTTAAAAATGCTCATAGACGATAGATGAAATGATGCGATGGCATAGTGATTCTTCGGGATTAACATACATTAGTTAGTTAGAGCTATGCTGATTACCAAGGTAATCGTTGCGTATGTATTCTTGGCTCCGCAGAGCTAGTCTATGTGGCTAGCACGACAAACGGAATAGTCTCGAGTATGAGGCGGTGGGGGAAGATATCATTGTAAAAAACAAGGGCAAGCCTGGGCAAATAGCTTACCTTCGTCCATTTGCGCCACTTGTTCCAAACGCCTACCGACACCCTACGTATGTCGTATACTCCACTAAGTCTGTGATCGGTGATGATTATTTACAATGAGATAACGAGATAGTGAAAGGTAAGCGCTATCGAGAGCATCCGTCCGAGGAGCATCTGCAAGAGTCCCACGACAGATATAGGGAGCTCTAAATAGTCCGTTGACAGTATGCCATTTAGCTGCAACCGATCACTGCAATGGTTGCATGGACCGTTGCAGAGACCGTCGCAACAGCGATTTCGCTTATATCAAAGCGATAGCGCCTGCTCCATTCCAACAGTCGTGCAGGGGTGACCAATGAGAACGCTAGTATGTGTCACATGATGACGCTGACTTTAGGGAGAAATATTTTGACAAAATGGCGGAGAAAAAGCCGAATGTGTCACTAGATCACCGTAGAAGCGAGCTCTTTTTGAGTCTCACGGTTTTTTATTCAAATGGAGCGACACACTGAGCGTGCAAGCTAAATTTGCGAAAATGCAAGTTCCAACGCGCTATTGTTGAAGTAGCTGCCTCCGTCAGTCGCCATTTTAACTGTATTCGTCACATGATTTGATTACGTGATTTGAAATCGTTGCCTCGACGTTTAAGGGTCGTCGTCGCACAATGTAAACGCACACGCTATAAGCATTCCTCGATTGCTGCAATATTGCAGCAATATATCGTACAGTGTAAGGTCGCTGTTTATTTAATAAACAAATCACGTAGACGACGAACTAGATCATGTTGGTCGCCCCGATGTTACGAAGGCGTAACGAGTTGGGTGCCTCCCACTCGCTCGTTGGCGAGTTGAGGGATGAAGATCCCAATCGCTATCAACCGTTTTTTCGAACTGTCATCCTCTTGCGTTGGAGCGGAGGTCTTACCAGTTAACACCACACCAAGTTTTCTATGCTTTCTCTCTTTACTACATGACCGGTAAATGACAATTTCCGAGATTTGATAGTCCTCATTGAATTTCTATTCACATCTGCCCGCAGAAGAACCATTTTATAAGAAATCTAGTCTACCCATGGGATCTTTAACATTTTCTCAGAAACCACATTACTGTTGCCTCCAGTCTCTTGGTCATGGCTTTGCTAATACTCCATGTTTTACAACCGTAAAGCCAAACCGACCAGATGTAACACTAAAATTCTTACTTTCGTAGGTAAAGATATATGCAAGCTTGTTAACACCGTTAATTTGAGATGAATGCTTCTTTTGATATTGCTATTCTGCGTCTGATTTCAGTGTCACGTTTTCCACCCGATGTTATCATGGCTCTCAAATAATTGAACTTATTCACTTGCATTATGGCGTCTCCTTTGGCCGTGACTGTGCACTTCGGGGTTATCGCTATCTTAGATGTCGTCATAGAGAAGGTCATTTTGTGTGTAACGATAATCCTAGTTTTTCACCTGCGGTTATAACTTTGTCTTACATTTGTTAAAGTCCTTCTAACGTCTCGCTTATTAACACTGTATCATCACCATACCGAATATTATTAATGTTGTGTCCATTAACATTAACACCTGTTAAATCTTCTATTTCGCGTAAAATAACCCCAATCTATAATGAAAACAAGTCTGGAGATAATACACAACCTTGACGGATACCTCTTTCACTTTTAGTCCAACCAATTAATTAGTTGTTCACTTAATGTCTAATTGACTTAGTATGGTAAACATCTCGTATTGAATCTTGTCAAAGGCTTTTAAAGAGTCAATGAAACACAAATATAAATCGTTCTGCACCTCAATACTACGTTTGATGCATTGGTTTTTTAGACTCGTTGCGATTTTGAGCAAATTACGTGATTACGTAAGATGATATGCTATCTAAAACGGCAATTTCATTGGCTGGGGCTATAAACAGGCGTCTTGCGGTGATCAACCTTCCATAACGAATAAAAACATGCTTTAATTTCAATATCGCCCGTTAAAAGTTGAAAGTTCGTTCGTCAGTTCTGTATAGGCAACTTTTTGAGCTAGTTGAAGCAACCGTTGCCTCGTGTGAGGCCGGCTTTACATTGCAAGGGCTACCGAGACCTCAGTTTTTGTCCGCCAAAATGCTACAGGCAGCAGAATGGCTGGAGCTGTAGGCCAATTAATCCATCAATCCAAGGTCTTCTGGTTTTAAGTCCAACGATCTAACCACTGCGCTAAAGCCACCGACATCTTTATTGCGATAGTAAACAGTTAGTAAAATTGTCTCATAATGGCTGAATAAAATCATTCCAACAACAATATCGTATTTGCTATGATTACGTTGATGATGAATATTCTGTTCACAATTCGAACATGGCTGTCATTGACGTAACTTCTCGCTCGTGAAGCCGCGTTGTCAGCCGGTTGGAATCAGCATACGCAGCGAGGTAAAATAATAATAAGCAAATAAGTCATAATTTAATAAAATGTAGTCTACTGTATATATATATAATATTGGTAGTCAACGGAAGATGTGTTTGATCATCGTGTTGCATGCTGCACATATATTCGTATACACATAGCCTAGGTGAGTGAAAAAATGTCATAGGACCAATTACGATGTTTTTAGTGAAAATTTATTTGAAAAATGAATATTCTAGGGACACAAAAAATTACAATTGGTCCGATAAAAAAATTCACTCCCGAATATGTGCATACCATAATAGTCTATTTGCATTCTTTTCAACGAAAAAGTCCGTTCGAATAAACCACATATATGTAAAACATTTAAAATGTGTATCAATAAAATGATATTTATAATTTATCCGTCGAATTATTATTTTCGAACGTTGTGCGTCTAAAGAGGACATCTGAACCACCAAAACGCTGTATCGCGTGGCCCAGTCAAACGCGGCAGGCCATACGACAGATCGTACGAATAATATTTGCTGCCGACGAAGAAATATCGTTTCCCATTCGCCCACCTTAACGCAGCGTTGATTGGCCATATTTTAGAGAATACAGGATGATTTCTGATGGGGTAATCAGCGACAGGAGTGATGTTGAGTCTGTCATCAGCACGCAGATACCAGTAGCGGTCACCTGAAGAACATTTGTAAACGGTGGTAACAGGTAGTCTGTCGTAAGGTGGATGTCTATACATACTCGTATATGCATATCAGCATCTCGGTGTTGGCTTGTTGAGAGCCGACATCAGTTCAGCTATGTAAAAAGATCGAATTGAGGAGCACTAAATTAAATTTTGCCGATAGATTTTGAATATATAATCTGCAGTCTTGACTATCGTTAGATTATACGGTATAAAACGTAGTTACTGTATATCGGGCTCAATTAGGCCTATATGTACTAAGCCAAGCAGGTACACACAAGAAGATCCATAACAATGTCATACACTGGATGAAATGCCCGTTAGTGTTATTGTTTATTCCAGTGAGTCGGAGACAGAGGGAAGGGAAGCAATTATTTGAGTAGCGGTCGCGCGTTCGTAACCGCCCATCGGTCGACTTTTCTGCGATTATCCCCAGCGAGTTATTTATCACCGATTGCTCGAGTCAACCCGTTCTCTGGCTAGACGTCTCTTGATATCATCCTTGACGTGGGATATGCGTTTGTCGAAGATATTGCGCCAAATAGCCTCCATAACATTTCTTGTAAATCGCATTTGAGAGATTGTGTATAAACTGCGATAAGAACAAGTGAAACTGTAGCATAGAAGAATAGATTAATTCTTCACTTACCAGAAAAAAGACAAAGCACGCTACTGCCGTTTACACTATAAACTGAGTCAACACGATTTACGTAGATGCCCAGCTCCTGACCGACCGTGCGAGGATAGCGGAGGTCGAGAGTAATTTTCGAGTATGGTATTATCGTATAGCGCCAGAGCAGGTTTCCCTATAAATAACAATAGAGAATCCACAATGTAGTATGGAACTGTAAAATGCGATACCGTAAAATTTGTTAAGACTCGTCATAATTTCTACATTAAATATTCGATGATGTTTACACGCGAGTGCTGTGTAGGTACTTTCATTTAATATACGAGTATTTCCCTGTGTTTGGTTGAACAATTTTTGTTGTTTGGTCTATATTTTATAAAATATGCACACCTTGATGAGGAACAGTCTGTTGCCATTGACGCTAAAAGCCGCATCAACAGTACTTGGCCCTCGGGGGAAAATCTGGTTGACTGGACGACCCGACGTCTCTCTTAGTTTAGTGTAAACCATGTCATCTATGAAACAAAATTATATTTCTGAAGCACTTGTGATTTTGAGAGAATTTGTAGATTTGCGGACCCGGAATACGTCAATTGATTCTGGTTAAGTTAAACATCTGGAATGACATCGCATTTATTTTGATACAGTCCCTTTTGATAACACCATGTCTGGGTGCATGAAACGTGACATTGATTAATAGGAATATCATTGACGATTTGCTCACGCGTTCTGAAATCTGGAAATCTGATATTGAGAAGGAAAATGTTTACGCGTAAGGTTATTATGCACTTTTTACTAGTCATCAATCTTTTTAGTTTATCTGAACTGCCTATTGCAAATTAAAGTTGTTCTTCAATGTGATAATACGGTTTTACGAAGATCTGAGCGTCAAGTTTTGACAGAATAACATTATCTGGGAAACAGTTTGCAGGTAGGATTATGTAATAATGAATTCTATTGATGATATAGGATATAGGATATATGATATATATGAACATATTTTTTCGTTATTTCGTAACGTAGCCGTATGTCTTTTATATTAGAATGGAGTCGAACCTATAAATATATACATCGATCTTGACAAGGCAACCAGAACCGCGTCTACTTTTCCGGAACATAGTCTACCCTGGGGAACAGTGGGCAGTGACGTGAATGGCTTAACAGTAGGAGCGGGAGTAACAGGTACTGTAGTGGATGAGATAACGCGACGCCCAGGTGGAATGCATCGGCGTGGTGGAGGTTGTGAGAAAACGGAGTCGTACATCGATCCCGGGGGGCCTGTTATAAGAAATGTACTAATACATAGAAATATATTTAGTAATAATTTATGATATAATAAAGTATTAAATATGCGATGAAAGAGCACTTACATGAAGGCAAACAGGGGATATTTACAACAGATACACAACCTGATAGCGGATAGCCAAATCGGAAGTTTATTCATTAATCTAATATATGCTTACAAAAAAAGTTGCTGAAACCTGCAAATAGTCGGCGTAAGGAATTCTATCGATAATAATTATTGCGAGGAATTTTCACTTCATTTTATTAATAAACAACTTCAACTTAGTTAATTAATTAGTATACCAGGTACGATAAACTAGTAGTGAGATCGTGATTTGAACTTCCATGTGAAAGAACACTCAGCAATCAAGTTTGACTGCGACTTTATAGTCTTGTCAGGTGACTTTGGAGTATCTTTAAAAATTCCAAAACGATGACGTAATTTTTAGACAATAGAAAATCATGTTTTCCTTTGGAGAAGTTCTAAAACTGACCAAATCTTTTAAAGAAAACTGTGTCAACAGTTGTACGTCAGTAATGCGTGAACAACTGAAGTCAGATCAGTCCATTTGCACTGCTGTCTGTTTCCAAACATTACCATCAATATATGAGATATCGTGATTACTCTTTTTATTACAGTATACTGGAGACATAACGATATAACATCGATACCGTAGAGGTATTGTATGTTGGTGATGTCATCATTGTGAAGAACGGACTTGCCCGAGTACCAACTCCACATAACGGCTCCCTGATGTCTAGAGTGACGTAGGCCCAGACTGTGCCCGATCTCGTGCACCATTACGCCTAACAACGACGTCCCTGTTGCAATCGCTATATTTGATATATTATATCTACAAAGGACGCAAATTAGCAGCATGGTTTATGCATGACGTCACGCAAGTAAGGCTCACATCGCTCGTGATAATGTACCTTCAATATATCAGCATACTTAGCGCATTAAGTCTCGTACGCCGTACTGTAAGTCGAGCACTATAGTAAGTATGACGTCGTATGGCGGATATGGCACCATAGCTATAGTATGACGTCGTACTGTGGATAGAGCACCATAGCTATAGTATGACTTACTACTATGGAGAGAGCACCGTAGAAATAGTATGACGTCGTACTGTGAATGGGTGGCAATGGTGACATTAAGACGTACTGTGGATAAAGCAGCGTTGTTATAGTATGACGTAATACTGTAGAATGAGCTCCACGGTTATCCTATGGGGTCATACTGTATTTAGGGCACCATAGAATAATATGACAGGCTATAGTATGACCTCGTAGTGTGGACAGACTACAATAGTTATAGTATGACATCATACTGTAGATAGAGCACCATAGTTAGGGTATGACGTTGCAACCCAGGTTTCGTCATCGTCAAAGTGAGCATCCCCGTTCATTGGGTGGCGATTAGTTCCTGGGAAGAAGGCATGCGCCAAGATTCCACCCTGGCCGTCGAATGGAGAGCCATCCCCGTGATTTCCGGATGTAAATGTAATAGCAATGTCTACCGGATTGCAAACGCTCGCCGTGAACGTTAGTGGTGTGACGTCGCTCCATGTCTGTCAACACATGTATAAATTACGGAGTTTTATAACATATTTGTGACATATGATACAGTATTTTAATGAACCTTAAATACGGGTTATAGTCAAAAATTTCGATATTCAGCAAATATATTTGTTTTTCTATGTTGCCGCGATGTTCTCTAGCGCTTCGTTTTGGAACAGAACAATCGGGAGTGGGGTGATACTTTGCCTGCCCGAGGATACAGGAGGAAAAAAATATTACTGGCATTACTCTCTATTTGAACTTTCCATATTGTGGTTTGAGTTCGTATGCCGATGCTCTACCAACTCAGCTATTCTGAGCTAGGCTATTTTAGCATGCTAAATAATGATAATAATGCACAAACGCACCTGAAATGCTTTTTCAATAACGTTATCCACCGTGGCACGGCTCATGTCACGCGTATACTTTTCTACTCTGTACGTGAGGTGTCGCTTCCGCCATTTCGAACCTAGCACGAGTTCACGGGTTTTAGTTATGCTCGTTACGGTACAACTAACGACTCACGGACGACTAATCGAGAAAATTGTGTCAAGGTAACTTAAATATGTGATAGATACCTTGAATTTCTCGTTTGACAGTCACTCGACGGGATTGTCTACTCTCAACATCCTTATTTCCGCATCTTTTTCTCTTCATCATATTTATTGTAGACTTGTCGGGCCATCCTGTTCAAAATTTTTGAAGTGATTAAATCATCAACACTTTGATCAACTACACTACACTGCTAATTTACGTGAAGCAACATTCACAATTCTGTTGTATATATTGTATATAATGGTATTGGCACGAGTTGCCTAATAAAAATTTTCTTTCCGCTAATTTACATGATGAAATAGAAATGGTACGGTAGGCCTATACATTTTTTACTCAATTATTTATGGCGAATTGCGGGAGGGGGCAGAGTGTGGCGGAAATTGAGAATGAAGAATTTTTGACGCGAGAAGCAAGGAGAGATTAATCGGGGGTCGACTGTATATGCTTGCATATTAGAACATTTTATTTTAAATGTAATTTCAAAAATAACGATCTATGCAATTCTGCTGCACTCGATGCATATTAATATAAATAATTTAACTACATTGCGGTGTTCGGATTTTTAAAAGCAAGCTATAAAAACATGTGTTCTTCCATCACGTGTCTCGTGCCTACCCGTTTTTTTAATGTTCGCCCAAGACTGAAAAGCGACCAGGGGTAGCGTGAGGTTGTTTGCATCTGTCGACGTGTATCCGAAACGTCGGAGATATCGCTGAAATAAGTTCCAGTGGAGTAATGACATTGCTGTGATTCGCAGGGAAACAGTAAATTCATGTGTTTGTAGATGCTTGGAATAATTCTATACAGTACGACTCATATTACTAATACACATTGCTAGTACATTTCTCAATTATTTAGAGTACTTATGAATACTGACTTGAACTAGATATTAGATAAAGACTCATCGACTATTTATGTCTAAATAATTATTCATTAAAATGCATCGTATCCTCAGTTTCATGTTAATCCATATAATTATATGTGTGGTATGTCTATTATATACAAGAATCTCACCGATGCAAAGTCATAATTCGTTTCGTGAATCTGAAATGGAACAAAGCTCGTCTATGGTAGTGATTATAGCGATCATGAGACCATGAGACATCCACGGCCTGTTCACAACCCAACCAATCTACCGCATCTACTACGTACATTAAAATCGCAATATGACAGAGTCGATTACTAAGTAGAGCAAGATCCCTACTTTAAAATAACCCCGACTACTAAAACTACCAAGTTAACTGGCAGCAAAGAGTATTTATTTTACTCAACTGTTCTATTCTATCATCGCTGCATGTCAGCTGTTAACCTATCACGTGATTCTGAACTCACTCGGATTTATTGGCCATGAGGCAACCTATTACGACTTTTTCGTCTTCATAATGGTCGTTACTATCTTAATACCCATTGCTTAGATGCACACTGTAATGAATGAACAAAGCTTTGTCTAGTGTAGCCATTCTGAACCTGATCAAATTTTATGATACGCAGTGCAAGACTTCAGCACTGGCCAAGTACGATTACGGTCCCACTATGTCTGAATTACAGATATTATAATAAAGAAAAAGGATGTTTTATGCTGTGACTTAATATTTATTATTAGATATTCATAAAGAAAATCCAAAAGAAATATTAGCGTATAAGGTGATTGGATGATCCGTATAAGGTGATTGGATGATCCGTAT
>WURV02027571.1:0-22940 GCA_011762755.2 Epimenia babai
TCGTTTTGATTGTAAAGAGTAGTATATTTGTTTTCAATAGCTTCATAGGATAGCATTCCTTCTTCTTGAGTAAGGCCTACACTTATTGCGATTTTGATGCTTTCATAAAGCTTCGGATCAAAAGATAAACTTTCTCCAAGATCCATAAAAAAATCAACGGTATTAAGAACTTTATCTTTAGTAGATGCTCTACTCGCATCAGTATACGTTCTCGTTATCTTAATAGTGCAAGTAGGTATATTCCAGTCGCCTTGTAGTCTATCAATTGAATCGGTTGTGGAATTCGTGAGATACTCTGCAAAAATACATCTACCGTCACGGCGATCTTGACAATCCGCCAAAGCACTTTCACCAAGTGCAAGCAAGGCACCTATCAATAGCAAACTAAAATGTTTCATCATAACTCCTTATAATGACTTTAATGTGTCAAGTCTATAACAATCAAATAACAAATTTTCTTTCTTGTTACGTCACGAATGGGGCACTTTTCATACAAAAATTTAATTTTTATAAAAATATTGTATATTCAAACTGTAGTACGTATGTATACGTTTTGTGTAACTTCGCTCATAAACTCCAACGCGTCAATGATTTTCACCGTTTTTTTATGTCGCGTATTTCCATTCTTCCTTCACTTTCAGCTTCACGTCATGTTAACATGGCACCTAAGCAAAACTTCAAAGGTAGTTCTATTTCCGGTCTTTCTTCACTCTCTTTATTCAGCATGCGTCATTCACAAATGCTGCTCTTGCATTAAGCCAGCATGCTTTCTGCTTTTCTATCT
Organism: Epimenia babai; assembly: GCA_011762755.2. NCBI lineage: Eukaryota > Metazoa > Mollusca > Solenogastres > Cavibelonia > Epimeniidae > Epimenia > Epimenia babai. The sequence goes on from WURV02027571.1 coordinate 785, forward strand.
TATTATTAGCCGCTGCTGCTCTTTCTTCAATTACATTATAAGTCTATTATAATCATTATGATCTTCCATAATTGAAGACCTACAAGATATTTTCTTCCTTTGCTTGCCAGTGCTTCATTTTTGCTGAGTAAGTTGTCATAATTTATCATCATTATTAGCGGTAAAAGAACAAATTCTAGTATTTTTCAAATAATACCATGCTATAACATCCCAATATCAACCTTTATGAATAAATAGTCATTATTAAAAATTTTCAATCTGCAATTCAATAACTTAATGTCTTCCATAATATTCACAATGACAGCTCATTGCTTAAGTATGCACAAAAAACTTTGCAGATTCACTTACAGTAATATGTGATGTATTGATTGACTTTTTAATCATCTAGTTTTATATAGTTTCAAAAACGCAGACTGAAAATACTTCTGAGCACATGTTGCTGATATCCTCCATAATTTTCATGATTTGAAGCTGCGCTCAATTTTATTGTCTTAATATTGCAAATAATGTTAATTTCCAATACATTTTATATACAATACAATATCTCAAGTAGTTAGTATTTTATTAAATGGTTGCATTCGGTTTGCTGATATTTCACTCCTCTTACATATAATTTTCTCCTTTTGCATTCGTTTACGTATTTTGAAGCTAACTTTGAATCTTTTGCAAATTCCGTAGCTGCATGCAAAGTCTAATTTATATACAGTCAAAAAATTCATTTCATTGTACCATTCGGCATTATTATATTTTACTGAATTAACCATATTTTATGTTCACTCTATGTAGCTGCATTTATCGTATTTAACTATTATTTCGTTTTTGGATTGTGATAATAACTTATCGATTACAACTGTATCTCAGTAAATAAATACCGTTCGATAATGCGATTAAGTATTTATTCATTCATTTACTGTTATTTTGGGGAATCGCAATTGTTTCAGGACTGCAGCTACCAAATTATACACTTTGTAGCGGATTGATTGACCTTGTAGCAATTTTATTCGTGTTTGTCTTCTGTTCGGTGTTGGTCAGATCGAATACATTTGATGCATTTAATAATTTTTTCTTAGTTTTATTTACAAGGATAATAATTTATTAGGTAATTAACGAATCACATTTGGTATCAAGTATGTTCATCAAAAGTAGAACTCCCTATTGTTTCGAATGATTTCTGTTCAGGTTCCAACAGCGATGATGATTTTTATGACTTCAAATCGGCGGGTAGTGGACGTATAAGTTCCGAACTGTCGGAGAATGAAGACTTCCGAGCTCTCGATACGTATGTGACGACCTTGAATCAATCCGGAGAGCTAGCTGGTCAATTCGGCTATGATACTGGCTCGAAGCAGAGCTTTAATACGTCCAGCATACAGACCAGCGCTGGCTCGCGCGTTTCCCCGGCCACTAATCTACAGCAAAGTGTTCATGCAGATCATGTAGAATTCGGAGACTTTAGTCAATACAAAACGCCGCCGCCGCGAAATAACGATGCATTCACTGACATTGGAGTGAAACTCGACAGTTCTTGGAAGCCTTTTGAGAAGATAGAAGAACTGAATCAAGGTGCAGACATGAGAGGAAGTCTGATGGGTGATGAATCAGGATTAGATAAATATTCTGCGCTGAAATCGATCGATAGCACGCAGGTAACGTCTTTATTCGATTCACCAGCCAAAGTCGATAGCGTGAAATTATCTCAAGAAGCCGAAAGCACTGCGCAAAATGATGGATGGGCAGATTTTCAGGCTTCTAGGTTGAACCAAGGTCAAACGAATAATTTCAGATTTACTCATTCACACTCCGAACCGGAGAAATTGTCCGCAGTTTCGTGTAATGCCGATGACATTCTTAATATATTTAACACAAATAAAGATGGTCCAACCGATTTGACCATAAAATCGAGCTCGGTAGGACAATCTGATTGGATCGCGTCGTTTGATGACATTCCGCAGCAAAAAAGTGCGGTAAAAGTGGACTTTAGTGATACCTGGGGAGATTTTGCATCCGCATGCGACTCGTCGAAAAGAGAAAAGGTCACGATAGAATCCGATGTGATAAAACAAGCTGCGAGTAAGCCACCCCTCGCAGGCATGAATGTCGTCCTACAGGCGAATCCATTGAATGAAATCAAAAACGAAGAACCACGACAATTTCTTGATACAGCGACGAAATCCAAATCAATCTCACGAGAAGTCAGCGGTGATCACCATGACGATGACTTTGATTTTACTCGTGGCATTCCACCCCCGATTGATGACATCCCGCATCACGACAACGACGATGACTTTGGGAATTTCAACGCGTTCCATGAACCCGACTCGCCGTTGGATGCAATGTCGAACAATTTTTCGAAATTAGGGGTACAGCAAGGCAATAAATACACATCACCGTATAATAACTCGTACGGTTCATCCACCATTCCGCCATTACATGCGGATGAGCCCCCGAGTGACTTGTCTCCCCCTAGCGAAAAGTGTAAGCCAATCGGATTCGAGATAATGGACGATATAGATGTTGAAGTCGGCGATAGATCTAAGGCCATGCAGAATAATCTACAAAGTTCTGGATCGGGATTTGATTTTAGCGAAAATTTCACATCCTCTGCTGACGCTGATCTTCGGTCAATAGGGAGCCTAGATTTACCGATTGCGAAAAATGTTTCTGGAGTACCAGATTCCAAATCATTGGACAGTCTAGATTTGAAGTTAGACACATTTTCCGCATCGACACCCGAGTCCAAGTCTTTGGACAGTTTGGATGTCGGAGACGACAAGCTCCCATCGAGCGGGGATGATGTTGAACACAGTGACCATTCCAGTGTGGCCCATGTCAAGACACCTGCAGGTAAATTATCAAAATGTTTTATCAATCTCACCTTTCACGGCATCATGTAAAGGATATGTAAACCTTTTCTTCGTGGTTAGCAATACATTCGAGACAACTAAATATCATCGATGAATGTAGATACCAAACGCCTGTAGATTTTTTTGGGGCTGATGTACTCCTCTATTCCAGTGTAAAAATAACTTGCTGATGATCATGGAAAATACACAAGCGCAGATTATCACCCAAGTTTTTCGAACCCATGACCTAACAATTACGAGTCTCATGACTTAACCATTTGTCTCTCCTTTCCAAGATATATACCGAGAATGCCTAACTCTATGTTAGCCTTATCATATCATGAAAATTTTGAAAACTGTTTTCCCCTATCCACTCCCGTACCAATAGAAAGTTGCTGTGACCAGAGCTTGATAATACCATATTGATAGATGTTGGAATTAATAGGATCATGCTGAGAGTTTTATCAAGGATAATTCCATGGACCTATTTAGCTAAATACATCGTGCTTGCTGCGAGGAAATTGGAAATCAGCGTTATCACGAAGGATTAAGGTCATGGTCATATTGACAATCGTGATTTTAATGGTATTTTTGAGTGCATGAAAAACGTAGGAAGTGCATTGAGATTGCGGTAAAAAGCGAGAGTAAATGCCATGTGGCACCAGTTTGGTTTAGATACCTGAAGAAATTTGGTTATAAGTTATTATTAAGTGGTGAATTTTTGATTGGAGTAGTCAAAATGATGCCAGCCGAATTCATGAGTTCTTGACCCGCGAATATCTGGAATACCTGAAATAAGTTTTAACACAATCTATCAAATATAAGTATTCTGTGTTTGTAAATTCTGACATTTTCACATATAACAGTCACTTTTTAAAGCTGCTTGCATTAGTGTTTATGCCAGTCATTGCCTCCCTTATTGCAAAAGGCCAATTTGTAATACATATTCGTATGTTCCCAGTGCATATTTACCCCGATTTATTCACCACCATTTAGCTGCGGCTCCCTGCCCCGTGTGGTAAACAAGCGTCATGAATTATTAATTTGATTTGTCATCGGTGAATAGTGTTAGGTGGAGCATACAATCGCAGCATTGGTCACTGCATTACCTGCTATCAGTAATATTAATCTCTATTGATTTTCCACGCATACCACCTATCTTTATTCTAAAACCTGTTACTTCACGTTCATTATGATAAATGCATTAATATACTCCACTACACACAGGCATATACTGACACTTGAAGATTATACATGGTGTAACGTAATTTTTGCGTATCAGGCTTATTTTTGCATAATATATATATATATATACCGTGTCTATTAGTCATGGATTTAATGCCATACGTGTGTGTTGGTCATACAGGCACAACTGTTAATTTTGTATTTACATAAGAATCAATATTCACTGTACTCGTGACATTCGTGTACTCGATGTATCCGCTATTGCAAATTCATGGTATAGCCACTATAATATTAGTGTATAGCTATATGTTAGTTGTTAGTATAGCTACTATAAATAAGTGATGTTTTGTTTTCTGAAATATAACTTTTTTCGTGAAAATGTACTGTTACGTGCTGCAACGTATTCCAGGTGAGGTCTTAACAACAAAGTGGACTATTAGGAGATTTAGGTGATTTTATTGCGAAGATTATCTTCACAGAGGAAATTTTTGACTGAATATTTTCTTAATTTTGTTATGACACATGAAAAGTAAAATGTAGTCGAAGGTATTGTTCAGATCACAATGCTGTCAAGCGTGTGATCACTGCTTATGTAAATTTGTGTTTCGTTCATTGTGTTTGCTTGCGTTACCTGATGTTACCTATTACCATCTTATGTTAGCCGTGTTACTACCACCCATGTGTCCATACATTACTCAAACCTATGAAGGGTCAAAGGTCAAGTGTGTGCTGTGTCGGTTTGCGGCAGAGTGAATTCTCCACAGTACTAAATACCAAATGAGGCTAATTTTTTAGGCAACATTGTAATAGCGACACTCAAGGCTGGCTTTGTAGGCGGCCAATGTTGGCCCATAATACGGGTTAACTGTGGCCCATTGCTTTATGTATTGCTGACCACAGGACGCTACGTTAAAACTCACTATGGGCTGCAGAGAAACAGGTTTGATAACCTCTGTACCACATAGTACATCAGGTCTCAGGTGTGATATTGTATCTTGTGATATTCATCTATGAGAAGCACTGGTACCAATACTTTATCGAGTTAAACAAAATTAAAGGAGGTAGCCATTGGGGTTCTCTAACGTCTAAGTAACCGGCGAGATATTGTACAGGAAAAGCCTGCCGCCATTGGTAAAGGTTTTACTCTGCATTTTGCTCCATCTTATGAGGGGGAATAACCGAGGCAAATATCAATACTCACTTTAGTACACTTGGTAACGTGTAATGATGAGTGGAACCGACTGCAAAGGACCACCTACAAAGGACCACCTACAAAGGACCACCTACAAAGGACTACCTACAAAGGACCATCTATAAAGGACCACCTACAAAGGACCATCTATAAAGGACCACCTACAAAGGACCACCTACAAAGGACCACCTACAAAGGACTATCTACAAAGGACCATCTATAAAGGACCATCTATAAAGGACCACCTACAAAGGACCACCTACTCATAACACTTGACAGAGCTAGTGTCCACATTTATCTTAATGAATCTATTAAGTGTTGCCTTCACTTCTTGTATTATATGATTAGGCAAACACAGCAACCCACATGTCCATTGTTTAATATAATTCAGTTATTCATCTTGAGTGAAACACAATATGCTTGCTTACAGAATCTTTACCACGGCTGACAGGAAACCAACCAGTGGTTGATAATCACACACCTGTAAATAATACAAAACCTGTGAGTCTGTTGTTTATAGCTGCGATATGTGTCGGATAACTTTCAGTTTTGCTTTTATAGAAAACAGCTGTCCAACACATATATGTCCAACACGTATATATCCCAGCCAGATTACCTCACTGAAAATACAACGCAACCAATTGCATTAAGAAAGATAATGTATGAAAATATCTTGAGCGTAGTGTTCAGGGATCTTTTATCTAATTTATAGTATATATATACCCACTTAAAAATTTATTTTTTATATGTTGTTATCTGCCTTGGTCATTGACGACCTATGTGCTACTTTTGTACTAACAAATGTTGAGACTTTTGTCATTTGTAATCATGTAGATATATCTTAAATGGAATTTGTTGTTCATTTATGACCTTTATTGAACGGTAATTTGAGGCAGCAAATAACTAATAAATGAACAGAAAATCGCATAGAAAAAACCCCATGTTTTCCCATTTCTGACCCAGTTTCCCCATGTCTGACCCAGTTTCCCCATGTCTGACCCAGTTTCCCCATGTCTGACCCAGTTTCCCCATGTCTGGCCCAGTTTCCCCATGTCTGGCCCAGTTTCCCCATGTCTGACCCAGTTTCCCCATGTCTGACCCAGTTTCCCCATGTCTGACCCAGTTTCTCCATGTCTGACCCAGTTTCTCCATGTCTGACCCAGTTTCCCCATGTCCGACCCAGTTTCCCCATGTCCGACCCAGTTTCCCCATGTCCGACCCAGTTTCCCCATGTCTAACCTAGTTTCCCCATGTCTAACCTAGTTTTCCCATACGTGACTTGGCCTAACACCTTCATAATGCGTCCACCATCAGGGTAGCGACGACTACATCGGCGTGTGGGAGCGCTGTCTGGGGAGCTGCTGCGGCATCATCTCCCAAGCCAACTCCATATTCAACACAATCAGTAGCTCGAGTGTGTGTAACGAGGTGATTCGTTCGGTTCGTGGCACCGACTACATCAGCGGTGAGCACCGTTAAGATTCCCGGATATCACCATATCATCAGCGGCATACACGTACAGTAACCTGCAACCAATACTTCACCGAGACGTTCTACTTTCCACTGTATTATTCAACATTGTTATCTATCTCACTGTAAATGTACATAATGGTATCTAACATTGATATGTATAACCTGCATACTGTTGGGTGTTAATTTTATCTAATTTAGATAATTACATTATAGTCTTAGAGCATGTAAAGTGTGTTTGACAGCTCTGCTAATAAGTACGCTTTGAACGAATAAATTTCATTCCATTCCACCACAATGTAGTCGGCTCCCTCTCAAACATTCTACCAAAAAAAGTACCTTTTCTGTCTTGGATTACCTCCCCGTTGAGCTCACCACCAACTGTAGCCATCCTTGTGTTTTAGACTCAACATTTTAACACAGTTTAATATTACAAAAAGAGTACAAGGCCATCATGAAATATTTTATAATAGTTGACATAAAGGGTAAATGGCAGAATTTTAATGCTACTAAATATAATACATACAAGATAATGTTACTAATGCTACCAATGATCGTAAATGTCAGTCGCGTACCTGCAGTGTTACCTCATTAAAAGGTAAAAGGTAAAGTACTATATTTATCGACCGCAAGTATCAGCTCTCAGATGCGGTTTACAGTGAAATGTTTTTGGCAGCTATTCAGCGCATATACATTTAATACTGGTATGAAATTTACAATAATGTCCTACTTTTCATCTTTTTAGCGACTATAAAATCCCACATTTTTGCGAATTCAGGTTATACTACGAGTATACTACATGAGCAGTCAGAGGTGGCACAAATATTATTTTTGTCACCAAAATTATAGAGTAACCACCAAGAAAACACACAGAAAAAAAGTGAAAACAAACGCTGAAAGGTATAGTGCAACAACATAGCTAGGTTAAAGCCGGGAGTGGAGCGAAAATGAACGAAAGTGACATTTTTTATCAAACTAGTTTTTGCGAAACATCTAAATTCTGCAGGTCTTCTGGAGGTTTACCGAGTGGCGTGTCGCATCATGGTCTCCATGGAAACGACCCGTACCCATAGCGAGAAATTGGATTCGCTGCACAAAGATATCAACACGACGTGGAATAACTTGGCTGTGTTTATCGTCAACTGCTCCGCAATGGTACGGCTATATTGTGTGTGTGTCTATGTGTGCGTGTGTGTGTGGGTGTGCGTGCGTGTGCAATCATCTATGTCGGGTATGGATATACCGAAGCTTGTCAGCCTCATATATGGCTCACTGCTTCTGAAAGTGATTCTCGGGGCATGGCAAATGCAAAGGGTTAGATGCGTCTCTTCGGGTTCTGTAACTCCATTTACTATGGGGCCCTTTTTTAAAGGGTTTGCCATCCCTCGTCCAAAATGGGTAGGGGTTAGAATGCTAGAATTCTGCCCAGATGATCCTGGCACGATTCCCGGTCTATACAGCAACGCAACCAGTGGCATTTTCTCTCAACTCTGTCATCCGTCAGTTCCATCATCCGTCAGTTCCATCATCCGTCAGTTCCATGATCAGTCAGTTCATAGCATCGTGAGTTAAGTCAGTGCATCATCCCATGGACATGGCTGTGTCTCAGACGTTCTCTGGATTGTCTCGATGCCTCCTGCCTCTTTGCTGCCTTGTCATCTTAATGTACAAAATACTGGCGTAGCCTCATTAGTCTATGATAATATGAAGAAATAAGGTAGCAACACCTTAAGTGATTATTGATTATAATTATCACGATTATTTATACGACGATTTCCGAAAAGATCGATTTCAAAATTCCGATCGACTCGTGTTTACTCTATTTAATAATCACTTTACTTTAGGCTGTATATATTCCGCGTTTGTGTAATCTCTTTATCACTAGAAAAAGATTATTCATAATCAAGATCTTGTGCAATAAATATCGAGTTAGTCTCCAAAGATGTTGCTACGTGGTTTCTTTGTATCATCTTCACGTAAATTGTCGTCTACTATCACAGATAGTGTAGACGGAGTGAGTGTATGACCTGTGTAGCGTGTCTGTAGGTTTGTGGAACTAGTCGCGTAAACCGTCGAATGTCAACTTTTTTCCCAGACTCAGTACCAAATCTGCTTTTATTGCGATATTCCTCCGCCCACCTTATCACGCGGAGGCTAATCTATTTGCCATGGTAACTGTCGGCTGACTGTGAAGGATATAATGACCCAACAAACGCCGTGACCCCAACTTCATGTTACATACATGCATACATAAACATAGTATTACATGCATGTCAAATGTCTGTTGTTCGACAGCTAGGTTAATGAATAGATATTATCAAATTTATAATTATTATTTCCTTTCGTAAGATGTTTATTCACGCGGGCTGCCTTCATTGTGGTGCACTTGACAGTCGAATGAAGCCACGACCAACTATCAGACGTGCGTTCTCGCGTCCGATGACAGCTCGAGCCAGAAGAAAGCGTGCGGACTCTGTCTGTTGAACGTAGACGCGAAACTCGCGACGATCAAGGACAAATTACACAAAGATCGCTCGAAGCACGGTACAAATGGCGTGAGCAAACTGTCGCATGCGGGCAGACAATACCACGCGACGTGCGCTAACTTCTGGGTGAATCGCGTCGACTGTTGCCTACCCTCGCTGCGCCTCCCCACCTTACTCTAGTCTGCATATACACACGCACGCACAACGCAACTGGCGAGTAGTCAAGTTAGTTGTCAACATCACATCCTACGCAAAACCCACTGTAGTTGAGGGATGAAGTAATCTGGTTGACACAACATTATCTGGTTGACACACAACATTATCTGGTTGACACACAACATTATCTGGTTGACACACAACATTATCTAGTTACCACACAACCTTATCTGGTTTACACACAGCCTTATCTGGTTGACACACAACCTCATCTGGTGGACACAACCTTTTCTAGTTGACACACAACCGTATCTGGTTGACACGCAACCTTATCTAGTTGACACGCAACCTTATCTAGTTGTCACGCAACCTTATCTAGTTGTCACGCAACCTTATCTAGTTGCCACGCAACCTTATCTAGTTGCCACGCAACCTTATCTAGTTGCCACGCAACGTTATCTAGTTGCCACGCAACCTTATCTAGTTGCCACGCAACGTTATCTAGTTGTCACGCAACCTTATCTAGTTGACACACAATCGTACCCAGTTGACAGACAACCAAATCTGTGGCAATGTAGCTCACACAACCCAATGTTAGTTGTAACAACACAACATACTAGTTAAGTAATAACACATGTTTACTGCTTACGCAACTCTTGATTATGTCCGTACATACTTAACTGATCCGGTACTTAGTGCTTTAGTTGTAAAAACAGGGCGATATATTGGTACATGATGTACAAGGTATGTAACTATGTCCCTACTGCATATAACCCTAAAATGCCTTGCGTTATCTTCTCTCATATTGTTCTGTCGTGCTGTCCCCTACTCTCGGATTGAATGGATCATACAGCTCACTTATATAAACAAATTATAATGTTAGTGTGTATTGAGTGTTACGGCCCGTAGTTAATTTTTGACCCAGTCAATGTAGTTTTTATCAATTTTATTCATACATATCCCCCGCCCCCTGTCACATAAGATGCTGTGATGGTTTTCATTTTAAAACACTCTACCAGTGTTTCAGCGCTACATTCTTGCAAGAATCATCCAACAGGATATCCTATTGGTAAAGATAATTATTTAATATATTTGATTTTTTTTTCACTTATTCATGTCTTTATTCCATGAAGGCCAGCATCTGGCTAACTGCCACTCGTTTGTTTAATCAGTGCGGGCACGTCGATGTTGCGCGTTGTTTCTGAGCCTTATTGCTGTGCGTCGTTTTGTCTGTGTTGTTAATGAATGTTTTGTAAGGTAAATCTTTTATCCCTAGCCGGAATCGTCAATATGTGTACATGTGAAACAAATCGTTTGGAGCTGTATTTTGCTTAAGTCTATTTCGATGTACCGCTCATCACGATAGATGTATTCGTCTGTCATTTGTGTAAGTCAGCATACGTCAGTAGAATGCATGTCGGGTGCACTTCCCGACTTTCCAAAAGGGAAAAAATGAACACCATTGAAACATGGTGGCTGTAATAATGATTACGATGTACAAAGTTATCGGACAGACTCAGGGTGACCTCAGATGCCACGTCTACGCGGGCAGTACACCGAGAATCGTTCGCGCCACCAAACGATGTTATTTTTATCGTAGATGGTACTCGTTTATGGCAGTACACAATCGTCGGCGGTCATGTTACACCTAATAATGACGTTATAAGTAGTCAATCGACGCTGCGTTCAATCTAACTATACCTACTATTTATCCGCTAGTTGTGCCTTTTATACGAACCAGGCCCACAGCTTAAACTATGTTAATGGGTGTCGCCATCGCGATGAGAAATGCACGCAAAAAAAACTAATCCGCGGTGGGACCGAAACTAACGACCTCCTTTGAACCGGTCTGACTGACTTACAGAACACTCGCACATCACGCCAGCGATATACAGTTATCTGTGACAAGTAACCTTCAAGGACCCTGGCCGAGTTGCGATGTGTGCAATATCAAAGTAGTGTTGATGGTGATAGCTATACTGGTTCTGGTAATAACGGGAGAGCGGACATCCCAGCTTGTAGTGTATTCTGACCCATTACAATGTGTGTAACGCTCGTGCACGCACAGGGTATGAATGCCTCAATTATTGCTAAATAACGAACCACAAATCAGATGTCATATCCACATTCCAAAGAGTGTCGTCAATATGATTTGACTGTGCCATGTGTACGTTAATCAAGAATGTCGATTCCACTGTGTATTTTTATAATTTTTATAATAATTGTGGCGGTAAACTCGAATCGAATAGTGACGTGATTGTTTAATGTATTAAGCTTTTGGGTATATGTGCCGTATCTAGTTATGAAAGCTGTTGTATTGTTTACTGTTGTACTGTTATCGTATAACCATATTCCTTTATGGGTCTGACTGTATATTGCATAACTATAATTATTCAAGAGTAAAACTATCGCTAAAGTATCCTAAGGATTGTCTTCGAATCGTATGTACGCGTGCTGTATGACTGTTGAATTGATGACCTGAATAACAGGTCAGCTATGTCGCGGTGACCTTTGTCGGTGTGGTTGTTTTCTCAGCTAATGGTTGACGATACCGACCCTTACGTGGATAGGTTAACATTCACGGACCCTTCTTAGTCGACACGGGACAAGATGGGCGTGTTTTGTAAACCAGGTTGCTCTTAGCGAGTTTTACAATAAAATTCTTGATGGCTGTACATCCATAACCATTCCAGGGTAGATCCAGTCGCGTTGGTAGACTGTTGCAATGTTTATGAAATCAATAAACGCTTGTTCATTAATATATTATTTATTTGTCACTGTTATATTACGTACAGGGAATTCTATGCGCGTTGTGCAGGTAAATAGCTACATATGAAATACGTAAAGCAAATAATGCGATATGCTTATATGTAAACAACATAATTAATAATTGCCACATTGTTAAATGACACCAAGGAAGATCATTTAAAGGAAGAGCAAGTATAGTACATCAGTAAGAAAGGCTACGTCACCACGTCCAGAATCTCCTCGTTGGAGTTCGGGTCGCAGTAGGAAGGAGCAGGTGGTGACACTGACCCCCTCCCGGTGTCGAACGATGTAGGACTGGGTCTGCCTCTACGTGTGGCCCACTGTTGTTGTGGAGAGCGCAAGTCTATCGGTTTCGTTTGCTCGTCTTCGTTTGTGCCGCTGTCATTGAGGGACGTCGTCGGGAAAGGCGGAAATTGAAAGAACGGCGCGTAACGCGATGCGGTTGTCGGAGACCAGTGGGGAACGTGCGGCATCGTTGGGTGAACATCGGTAAACATCGGGGCGAATTGGTACGGTAGAACGTGGGGATAAACGCCGTTGATGGCGGGGTATGCGTAGACCCGCGATAGGCCGTACATGTCTGTCGGATTAGTAACGATAGGACTCAGTCCCAGTGATGGAATTGCCGTTCGGATCGGCACGTGATTTGGAGTGCTATGCGTTATCGGCGATGTGCTTGCTTGTACGGGCGGCGATGTCTGGACAGCGGGAGGAGGCGATGACGCGGGTGATGTCGTGGGAGAGCCCGATAGCTTCTTCACGACGCGACTTTTGGAGATGCCCTGACGTCGGCGCAGACGAGAACGTCTATTTTGAAACCAGACCTGCAGAAATAGGATATCATTCATATACATTATTTGTTTTTCTGCCGTATTATTGGGCAATGTAAATGATTTCATATAGAAGAAATATAGAAGAAACATTTCATATGGAAGCCACGATAAATTATTCAATGAGCTCAGTAAAGGTAACTATCGGGGTTAAAACTATAAAGGTTATATCGAAATGTATTTTCGACTTTTCTATAACAAAACGTTACAATTCTGATTTCATTCTTGTTGATGTGGCATGTGAAATTAGCGACGTATACGCCGTGTATACAATCAAATATCTACACGGTTCTAAATTTAGTGTATGACGATGATATATTACCTGAATTCTGGCTTCTGACAGCCCCACTTCATCAGCCAATCGCTCGCGCATCGATATGTCGGGATACGGTTGCTGATCGAACGCATCCTCGAGGCGACTTAAGGCCGATTCACTAAACGCCGTGCGACAGCGTCGTTGTCTGTTACGAGGTGGACATGTGAGGTCACTGTACGATGAACTGTCGGCGGCGGCACCTGGAATTAGTCGACTTCGATATAACAGCACGATATATAACGGACATTTGAATAGAAACGATAGGGGACTATAGGATAGCTCGTTCGCAAACAGTAATAATTTATATCTTTTGTATCCAGGGTGCTCTCTGCAGCAATTTTGAAAACCGTAGGCTACTAAACAAAAAATCGTACTAAAAATGATCATGGAAATATTGTTAATAATATCAATAATACCACATAGCACCCTACTTTTGCGTGATTTCCTAGGTATAATAAACCTATAAAATGCAAATAAATATCTAGTTGGTAAAGATATTACTCAAATACATTTGCGCAATAAGTACAGTGAAATATAGGGCGGAGCTTAGCTCTTTCCTCAAGTATATACTAAGTATAATATATTATACTTAAGGAAATGATATTATAATAAGTGTAATTAATATATATATTATATGGCAGGCTGCGCAAAAACTTTTGGATATAAGTTTTTTTCCTTTTAATCGACTGATACAAAAACAGTGAACGATTAATTGAGATGTATTTTGAAAATTTGTGAATGTAAGACAAATTTAGATCTGGGATACCATGCCGTTTACGAAAAGTAAATAAGACGGGAATTCACACAAACTTTTGTATCTAGGTATACAAAAAGATATGTACTCCACGACGAGACATTTAACGTCCTGAAATACATACGCTGCCCGAGGATGGTGTCGACGGAGTGATTCGTCTTCATCACTAATGTAAGTGGTGTTAGCGTAGCTCGGTGTAAGTCCTGAGATTGTTTAATGATCTGATCTCAACTCACTCAGCGTGATAAGTGATAGGTAATCATTTCACACCCGGTTTATATACCGCGTTTCCAGACTCTTACCCCCATATTGTTCAACTTTGGCTATTGTCGTCTTTTGATGTCGTTGGCTGACTGCGGTGGACACGCGTTCAACCCTCTACAAACGCCTAAAACAACCGTCACCATACGCGCCGCTTAAGCCCGAGTGCGCTGTTTACCTTTCCAATGCCGCCGTGAAAACCTTCGATAATGGGGAGGTGTTTTAGCACCGTTAATAACTTGGATTAGTCGCTTATCAGCTTCAATTCTTTCTTTATCACCGCTGGTGTGTGTCTTACAGTTATCCCGCCGCGTTAATTTGAATAGCCGATAAACTTTTACGAGGATTATTATGATTACAAAGTATACATAACTGATCAGTTATAGATAGAGCCGGTTTGCTCCCTTTCAATTCATCAACGAATGCGTGTATTATGTTTCATATCGTTTGATTAGTGGCTTTGTATATATCTTCAAATACCATCCGCTGCAGGTACTACAATATTTCGCAATTCACTTGTTCAGAACAGCGTCGCATCTAGTAAAAATATTAAATATCAAACTGAAGGTTTTGTGAATGTAATCAACACGTTCGAATACATACTCGTGGTTTACACGGACTATATGTTATGACAAGCCGCATTTTTATCTATCGAATACGTATTTCGCGTCTTTTGACATTTTGTTTCAAAACCATGAAATTGTTCGTTCGCGTCTGTGATTCCGCAAATTCTTTTTTTCCGCTTTAGCTATCACGCGGTTAAGCGTGGGGAAGATGAATTATTTTGTAACAATGAGAATTAAGACTTAATTTCTATAATAATTTCTATAATCTGTTATATCTAATGCATATATATAATCCTCCGGGATAATGCATTTATCGCGAAGGAAATACCTCTAACAAGTTTTTCACCTACGTGTGACTCTTACGGTCAGTTAGTCTAGTGGTCGAATAGTTGGAGGTCGATTTTATTCAGTTCAATTCAATTTATTGTTAAACATACATTTCATGCACAGTTGCCTACATGCTTGGACACCAGACC
Source organism: Epimenia babai (assembly GCA_011762755.2). Taxonomy (NCBI): domain Eukaryota; kingdom Metazoa; phylum Mollusca; class Solenogastres; order Cavibelonia; family Epimeniidae; genus Epimenia; species Epimenia babai. The sequence continues at coordinate 16,089 of WURV02027571.1, forward strand.
CCTGTAATAATACACGCATGATGAAGGTGGGCATAACAATAGGCATATCCCGTCAGGAATAACGAATTATGATTCTTTACAATTACTTAAAATTAGTTTCGCAAATATCTAAGAATTTTCGCGACAAATTTGGGTATATTATTTTTTTCGAGCTGTTCGTAAGCTGCATGTTTTGCCGATCTTGTTGTCATCTGGGTATTGGTGGTACTATTGCCGAAGGTACTGCTGTCGGAAGAGAGCGGAACAGAGGAGAGGGCGAAGAGAGCCCTCGCCCTGCCGTGGCTCTGAGTCAGATTGTCTGTGGATGGTCTCTATGGAGCTTACGTCACCGCTCTCTCGTCATCTCATTGTGAATAATCAAGTATCGCATATTTAACCGCCGTGTGACATGTACGCTGTCTTTACGCGTTTGGAAGAAGTAGCGTGAATGGACGAAATGCAACTGTTTGTGCCCAGACTCTATGTTTTTCCACTGCGATGTTTTCCCCCACCCCTTATTACTGAGGCCAATCCATTTGTCGTGTTAAGCGCATAAGCGAGCTTGGTCAAGAATGATCTCGACAACGATTACGTAAACATGAACGATTTCATTAACTGTAAGCCTAATGTACCTACAGATCCGTTAATGCAGTACATAATGCATTTCTATCTATATTTGGGTTTGTAGTCTAACTTAAAATTTTTACTCTCTATTTTGTTTGATAAGCTACGTATATCCTTAAATTGTGGGTCTCACCGTTCGATTTCACGCTAATTTTTCTGTTAGGAATACGCGAACAAATTTTGGTAACCGGTCTTAGTGACAAACGCCTTGTTTTTACAACGGATGCCCCCTTATACGACTAAAAATTTTATAATAACGCACACCACGGTAGATTTTTGTCAATATTCAAGCACGAAAATCTTGTACATTTCCTGTAGTGTAAGGTGCGATGAAAGTCGTAGACCTTTGCGGATGCGAACTATCAACCTCTCGCATAACAAGCTGCGTTTCAACTACTGCATCACTGCATCGCTGGTGCCGACATATTGACGTTTTCAGTATGGTGTCTCTCCCCCTCCTTTATTCTCAAGGTTAATCCATTTCTTGGGTTAACCACACGGGCTAGTGTTGTAAAAGCCCAAAAGTGGCCTACACAGCGATTAACTTGGTAATCACCATATGTCTAACTAACTAAATCCCAAGGAAGTATCGAGTGCTCTAATCAGTGAATTTTATGAAAAATTTGCAGAATTGTGGAGTGACGTCACGTTTTCTTAAATGAGTAAAAATGAGATAAAAATCGACAGAAAATTGTGGCAGGTGTCACATGGTGCGCCTCAAATGTCACTCCTACGGCCCAGCGAAATTCAAACTGGGTAAAGTCCAAGACAGCCGAAAAATAACGATCGGCTTGCAATCTCAAATACAATAATTGCCGTAACTCGCATCATTTACCTATCTATATGTTTATATAGCGATAACATGGTTATTATGATTCGATAAAAGATTTTCTCTACCATCCTGTCGCTTGAGATAACACTTCAAGGCTTGTATTACAGCTAAGTAGTATGATATCATGGGATGCCGGGTAGATTGAACCGTTGACTGTCTTTTCTAACATGAATTACAGCTGAAATTGTGGGTATGAAATGAAAAAATCGGTAGCACCCCCCGGGGCGATTCGACAAATGTAAAGCTACCTCTACGTTTTTATATATACTGTATAAATGCGACACACCCACGCACACACACGAGTTAACTCCATTATTTATATTATTGTACCAATATATTTATATTAACATAAATATAAGTATAACAGAGTATGCCTTTAATTATTTGCTTATACCTTAAGTTCGTCTGCGAGATGGTAGTATGTTTAAAAGTAAAACTGCCATAGTAATGTGTTTATATGTCTACCATCCTCCAAAAATATGATACTAATAATAATTAACATCCACGATTATCATCATCTGGCCATAGATCGGCACGCTAACTGGTGTCATATACCGCGATGAAACCATCAACGTGTTAGTAAAGACATTGGCTTTTTTGAGTCTATGATAATTCGGTTGTATTGGAATGTAAGATTGTTGTGGAGTGCCCCATTTAGGCCGTAACTTTGACGTCGTCTGTGGTGTACCCATACCCGTCAAAGTGAGTACATATTGTACGTTATAGCAGTGTGTTAAAACGTATCAACGAATATGCCGAGATGGATCCATTGTGTGGGCGATCAATGCCCCTTTACGGCGCTCACGACTGCTGGGGCGATAACCAAGTCTCTGAAAATGGTTCATTTATGATGCTGTGCAACTATTACGCCGCGGTACTATAAATCACAGACTCCGAGTAGACGGCTGACCAACGTCCATGCATGTGATTTGTAATACACTCCTCTAAATTCATGATAGTTGATGGTTATGCACATTGATATGAGGAGAGAGCGATGTTGAAAGGGCCAGGATAGACAAAGCCATCACAATGCAATGTTAAGTCCCTTGACAGACAGTGCCATCACAATGCAAGGTTAAGTCCCTTGACAGCCGGTGCCATCACAATGCAAGGTTAAGTCCCTTGACAGCCAGTGCCATCACAATGCAAGGTTAGGTCCCTTGACAGACAGTGCCATCGCAATCCAAGGTTGGTGCAATCACAATCCAAGGTTGGTGCCATCGCAATCTGAGACACAGCCACACCAGATGGAAGCCCTTGCGTGGTTCTGTTCAACCATACTGCGAATGTTACCAAACCTCTTGAGTGAATGGCAAGAAAGCTGCTTTTTACCTTTATACTCCAGACACTGGTCACATATGGGTTTGACGGCTATTTTGAAGTCTACCCATATTCAAGTAATAATTCAGAAAAAAACAGTCCTTTATTACACCCGAGAAATATGGTTCATTTTTAATATAAATCTATATCTTGTGTTAATTACTTTGAAAAAATGAATAAAAATTATCCCCCAAAAAAGCGTCGGATTTAGAACAAAATTTTATTAATTTTGGCTTCGTAAAATCGTCACGTACATCATTTTAATAGATGAATGAACTGATGACGAAAATTGTCTAATTGTCTTGTTGTATGAACGACAAAACAATCATTTAACTACAGACGTGGCACCAACGGATACTTCATTTATATTGATGCAATAAATAAAGCGTGAACAAAAGGCACATAAAGATGAAGCCATCAATAAGTGAGATCATGCATCATCAAACTGCGGCCTGTCGTACCGAACCTTTATATTTTAATTGCACGGAAACGAATCTGTTAAAAAAAGTTTCATCTTTATCGAAATATCTACTATCGCTATCTAATAAAAAATATTAGACAGAAAAAGCATTTGTGATAATTCTTTCCAAGTATGAATTTTTTATCATATTCCATGTTATTTGCTTATTATAATGATCTAACTTCCATATACCACTTAATTCATCGACTGTTAAAAACCCATAGAAAAAAAAACACAAAAGATTGCATAGACGGAGCCTTAATTCACACCGGTCACTATATCTATAACAAAAATATACTTTGAACTTTTCGAGACAATATTTCGTATCAATTACGACTTTCTGTAATAAACAACGAACGAGACACACTATACAATACTATAACATTCGAGAATGGATTGTTCACACGTAATCCTGTGTTTGAATTAATGTTGATCGTGTAGTGCAGTGACATCTCTCGCATGACGATCGTGTAGTGCAGTGACGTCTCTCGCATGACGATCGTGTAGTGCAGTGACGTCTCTCGCATGACGATCGTGTAGTGGAGCGATGTCTCTTAAATGCCGATCGTGTAGTGGAGCGACATTTGTGATTTGTGCTATAACTTGAGAGATTCAATGTAGATCACTTTGTGATGCAGGACGCTCGCGAGCTGCTGCGAGGATTGCTGAAGGCTCGTTTCTACATCGTGCCAAATGTCACTCCATGTTCCCTGAAACAATAGCGACATCAACTTCATGATGAAATTATGTTATTGGCTTCCACTATACAAAAATACCAACTTCAGACACAACAAAAATAACTTCCAGACACAATAATATCAACTTCACACACAATATCAACATTAGACACAATAAAAATAATTTCCAGACACAATATCAACTCATGTAAACAATAATGATATCCACTTCAGACACAATATCAACTTCAGACAGAAAAAAGACATAATAATATTATCAACTTGTGGAAACTATAATATCAACTTCATGTAACATAATATCAACGTCGAACACAAAAATATCAACCACTCAGTAAACTACTAACTAAATCATCCACCACTGAACCACGCACACAATAAGTTACTCACTAAACCACCACCTGAACCACGCATAAGGCCATTCACTAAACCACCTGCTAAACCACGCATGAGGCCACTTACTAAATCAGCTGAACTACGCATGAGGCCACTCACTAAAGCATCTATAATAAACCACCCAAAAACCACCTAAAAAACCATAAAACCACTCATAACACAATACAGAAACCACTAAATCACTGGTTCTCAAAAGTTTAACTCTTATGGGCCATAAGGGGAACACGAGAAGTGGGTGGTACCACCCTCAGGGTACGGAGAACTTGTAATTTTTTTACGTCTTATGTGTCAAGATGCAAACTGAAGCAAATCGGTGACTAAATAATAGCTTGATAACAGCTAGAATAATACCTTACATGATTAAAATACAGCCGATTTTAGATTCAATATATAAGACTAAAATCATATCACTAGATATTCATTGAGATATTTACGAATATGTGGTTTGGACCGCACCGGTACTTGTTAGTGAGATACTTTGGGCCTACCACCATCGTGCTTACTATCACCTTGATGTTTCATCAACTTATTTGATGATTGAATTTTATTCGATTATTAGTATAATACAATTTTGTTCAAAAGTCGCAATAGAATTTATAGCCACAGTAATCATGCAGAATGAACTGAAACTTGACCTATGTTCAACCTAAACAAACATTCTGATCAGGTTGCTACTCTTTCGTGTTATCTACCGAACGATGATAATTCAGATTGCGTAATATCGGTTCCTGCAAAAAAATTGTCTATTTAACCGCGAGTTATTTAACAACGGTCATTACTGAAACTACGTGAAATAATTTTTTCCAGCTGTTAAAATAAAGTAACACCTTAAAATTTGGTGATAGCACTAAAAACTATCTGTAACAGGAGAGTAAATGAAGAAAAAATTAGCCTATCGTGGGTGACATAGGGCAAGATATTATTTTTCTACATTCAATATTTCAGTAAGCCACACATACTAGGTCACCCACTAAACAACACTCTAAGCTATTCACCAAACCACTCACCAAATTACATACACTACACCACTTAATAAACCACCCGCCACACCAGACACACTACGCCACCCATTGACCCACCAACACTAAGCCTTTCACTGAGCCCCTCTAAGACACTCCATCGACCACCCACTAATACAACTAAACCACCAAATAAACCACCAGCTTAGTCACCCACCTGATTATTACAGTCATCGCCCGCTGAAGCGACGATCTTTAATGCTGACAGATCTAGACCCAACAGCACAGGGTCGGTAGTTTTGATGCGTTGGTGGAGGCGTTTCGTACACGACTCAATTCCCTCACACAGTGTGGAGTAGTTGTCCATCGTCTCAGGCTGTCAACACCAGATGAACGAATTCATCCCACGCGAATTTAACCCGTTCACCACCCACATTACCTCACATCTGTCTTTTTACTACATATGGTAATTTTCATCGCTTTTTTCTTTCACACTCTAACACATAAAACAAGAGGTCACAGGGGCCTCAAGACGCTCACCTGACTATTAGAAAAAATGAAAAATAAACAAAAAAGAAAAACAAAAACAAAAAATGTCGAATAAAAGAAGCAGTTGAGGTGCTCGAATATAAGAGCAAAACTTAAAAAACTGTTGCAAAATGAATTATAACCAAAAAACAAAGAAAAACTAAAGAAGGGGAAAAAACACACAAGGCCAAAGAGGCCTCCAGACACTCGGATATAAAAACAACAGGTTTCAATACATTCATTCGTAAATAAAAAAGGCCAAAGAGGCCAATGAAAATTAAAATTGCTCGGATGAAGCCACCCTGAACAAATCTTAATAAGACTAGCCCAAAATAATATTTGCCAAATAGCAAAGCTCTGCGCAAAGCAGTTGTTGAGAAAATTTTTAAAGTAAAAATACAAACATAGTCAGAAATTACCTTTCACTGCAAGGATGATGATACCCCGACTAAATCTGAATAAGACCAATGCTAGGACAATATCCGATAAATTACAAAGCTTTAGGCCAAGCGGTTTTTGAGCAGAAAATTTTTTCAGATAAAACATCGACAGAGAATTACCTCCCCTTGGTCTGATGATTAAATGCAAGCAAATCTATAAGAGACTAAAACAAGCATAATATTTGCAAAACCCGAGAATAATATCTGCAAAATTGCAGAGCTCGGTTCTGGAGATCATTTTCAAGTAAAAATACAAACATCGCCTGAAATTACTTCCCCTTGATTAGATGATGATGATAAGCTGATAAGCTTAACAAATCTAAAAGAGAACCCAAGGAGAATATCTGCCAGATGGCAAAGCTCGATGATAAATAGTTGTTGAGAAGATTTTCTAACCATTGAAATGCTAACATTGTATGGGTAGACAGATGGAGGAAGTCTGATCAAAAAAGCTCACCGAGCATAAACTCAGGGGAGCTAAAAACAACATACAAAATTATAACTGAATCCATCAATATCCCAGATCCACAATAAATCCACATCATTCCATTGTATTCATCAATAGCTTATACCTTATTAACACAAGAACTTTTCATTTCATAACTGGCAAGTCCATATG
>WURV02027682.1:0-22938 GCA_011762755.2 Epimenia babai
TGACTTAAAAGCCATTTTAATGCTCAGCATGCCATTTAATGCCCCCTATGCGGATTTCATCATAAAACCTTCTATGTTCATCATTTATCATTTCCAATACATTTGGAAATTAATTTAATTTACATTATATTGGAAAAAAAATTGGGCACGTGTGATGACAAATATATTTTATATCGCGATGTCTTGTCCTGGATGGCGCATGCGTATAGTTACTGTTATCAAAGATGACAACCAAACCACTGTCTGCTATATAATATATATACGGTGGGTAAAATAGGAAGTCAAGCACAGAGTTAAGAAAACACGATTACGCTGACTGAGAAGTAACATAACAAGTCGGTTTTAACTTTCCTTAAGTTAAAGAGAGATAAAACCTGCCTTACAGGACATGACATTCGACGTTTGTTCAATAACTTACTTTGGACATCTGCAGATCGGTCCATCGCTCCGTTATCCAGTGTTTAAAGGTTGTCGAAAGTCGTATGTCAAGGTCACCGGATAACGTAATGTTGCCGGATGTCTCTGATGAGGCGAGAACAGCGTATGGTGAATCCGTAGTGCCCGTCGACGTGCGGTAGGCGAGAATGCGTACTTCACCTACAAGCAATAAAATACAAGTTTTGTTCTTCTGGTGTCAAATACATTCCACAATTATGTCAACGCGCCCTTTCTACTGACCAAAGTTACGGCACGGACAAACTTTAGGTCAATGCATGAATGCACATAAATTCGATATACTTACCTTTAACACTCAAACCTCTAGCAGAACAGTTTCAAAGAACAGGTAGCTTATTTAAAAATTTCTACTCCTCATATTAAAACAAGTTTTCAGAAGCAAAAACCTAGACAGTCAAGTTGAACTAAACTTAATCACTAAACTCAACACCGTAGAGCCGAGCTTAGATCTGTACATAAGCTTCCTCTCACACTACCGAGACTAGGAGGGCTAGTCAGCTACAGACAGCATTTAACACACTACTCGCTAACCCCAGTCACAACCCACATATATCCTATTATGTCAATACACAATACAACACACGATCTTCACATCTTACACTGTTTGTTATTTAAAACATAATTAAATTATATTTTCCCTATTCCTATACCTACGATGTACAACAATATCCTTCTCTTCATGAGATTTTTCATTTTCTCACCCAATGTGCTTCCTTCAATGTTCAATCTACTATCCAATATACTGCCACCTACTTAATCTATACCACGCCATTTCGGCAATCGTTCTTTCTCATTTACATTGTAACTGTTAGTACTTGTGTTAGTGTTACTTAATCTAATGCTATCAACTTTTACACAGTTATAGCTAGATATATTATTCTTTTGGCATCCCTAATTTTTATTGAAAAGTTGTTTGCAATTGCTACATTGAAATTGAAATGAAATGAGATTTTATTGATTTATAGTGCCTTTTGTAACACATGGCTATCAAAGACGCTTTACAAATTTATAGTTATTATGATAAACTAGAAACACATAGAATACGGTTCAAAATCGAACTCGGTATACCATGAATAAATCGAAAGTAAAAAAGCATATACAGTAAGATCACATAGAGAAAAAATATAACTAAAATATTACAGCACAGATCGCATTATTTGCAGTGTCAGACATATAAATACATATAAGTATAAACATTCATCACTTGATGAAAAATCGTTTTATGCGAAATGACAAAACTAGTGCGAAACTAGTTTGTCATTTTACGTTGCAATCTGACACTAAAACAAATCGTTGCCACTTCCGGGTCCGTGACTTTGCTGGGAGCAAGGGAAGCTCTGCACCTGGATCCCATGACCTTACAGGACCTAGTAATAGGTCTACAATGTATTTATTTATATGATCTTTACAAGACCCCATTAACCAATCTCCAAATGCGCCATAGAATCCCCCACGGGAAGTGTAAATACATATACAGTAGTCACGTTTACTCATCGACTCACACTTAGTAAAGTAAACTCGATCTTCCTCTGTATAAACGTACGGATTTTTTCCCAATGGTTGATCATCGAGGGCGTAACACGTACGAGAGTTGTGCGCAAAGCCAACACACCCGGGTATTTGAGAACAGATGATGGCACATGTGATATCCGTAACGCCAGGTGTGGGGTGAATAATTTGTAAACCAGAAAACAGTTTCGGAAATGACGAAATCGTGTAGAGTTCTCCTGATATGGAAGTACCATGAGTAATAAACGATAAATAGCAAACAGTTATTATTATAAATGTTAAAGATGGCCTTGTCGGTGACATCACTAATTCGAAAATTTCAATAGCTCCGAAATAAAGTACGAATCCGGTAATTGAATAAAATAAATTGAATTACAGGTTGCCTTATCACGACGTCAGAAACCGGAATCCATTTTTTTCATCCAAGACACACTTAGTAACTACAGAGTACAATAACTAACACCACAGTGGCATATGCCTATTTAGACGCTGAAGACCTACAATAGTATAATTGCAATCTAAGTCTGCGTGCTTTTTGAAAGCTCCTTAACCAATGTTACGACCGTGATTTCCATGTAGAAACTGCTCTACCGACTGTGGCCATCAATGCTAATTCATTGTTTGATATAGGATATTCGTAAAGTGACGTAACTGAAGCTTTTAGTGATTAGTGAAATCTCCTGTCGCTTCCTGTCGATCGACGTCAATGCATATTCAGGGCTGGTAAATAGCCACGCTATTCCAATTATACTAAAAGCATTAACGCGCCCCTAACCTAACTAACAATCAATCAATTAGTTTTGTACTCCTCTAATACCTGCACACTATGACTGGATCAGTCAGTCGAATTAAATGAACCTCACGTGCAGATGCTAATATAAAAGACGGTTAAGGGTTTGTTAATAAAAATATCTGTCACCAGTTGTCTCTGTGTTGATCTAATTCTGAATTGTTCATGGATTTGAATTTGTATTAAGCAATGTGTTTTTCTGATACTAAGGCGAGTATTTGTGGGAGCTAAACGTGCCGATCGAACGCATAGAATTCTTTGGTGAATTTACGGCGCGTCATTTGTTGAATAAAGCATAGTTGTTTATTGCTAACCAACCTCGCTAGAACATAAATTATCACCTGATCATGTACCGTATCCATGCACCGTATTTATGCACCGTTTTTAGGCTGGGAATGGTGCCCAGTTTAACTTATACTCCGATAATCTACTACGATAAGTAGATATTAGCTAATAATAGAACGATAAATATTTTGTTATACAAAAAGAGTTTATTGAAGTGTTAATATATATCACATCAGATAACTGTTTCAGTAAACCATCGTCCACATTGCTCATTTTTTGCTTTTCCTCCACAAGTCGGGTTATTCCCCTTGATGTGGAAGCAGCTTAGTATACTTCAGCGGGCCATTGTCACTTTCTCGTTATTTACCGCAAGTGAAAATTTTCTCTGAAAACAAATTTTCTCTTCTGTTTTCTATGAAAACAGAAAATTATCACTACATAGTCCAGGGTCGGACTTTCCATCGCTGAGGCTCTAAGCTATATAAATTTGAGGGCCTTCGATAAGGACTGTCTAGTAGCAGAACTTGAATTTTGGGAGATTGTGAGGCCGTAAACTGTTGCTTATTTAGCTCATAGGCAAGTCCAGGCCTGACGTAGGGAAATGTCCAGTTAGTACAGATCAATAACTGCTGCAGGGTATTGGTTAATAGTACGTAATTATCGGATCAATAACAAATCAATAACAATATATTATTTATATATATACACACACACATGTACATTTCATGATGCAGAGGTTATCCCAAAGGTTATCCAACATGCAACTGAAATGTGATGGAAAACTAGATGTATGTCCCTGGAAGACAAGACACGATGTTTATCTTAGACAACAGCACTCAGGAAGTAAATTAATTTTGTATGTAAATGTTTCAGCTATAAAATCACGACGTGGAATCTAGTTATTTATTGTAGATACACAGGAGTAAAGTTTCTCTCTATAACGTCATGGCATTAAATAAAACATCACAATAAGCCGTATATCACATATGACGGTGTGTATAAAAATGGAATGAATAATCTTGCAATTTCGACTTTGATTGACATGAGACAACTATCTCCCGAATTGATCACGTGGAATAAGTTCCCATGATGCATAGTTAAAACTAATTGATATCCGCGCCGACGTAAAAACTGTAGCACTAAAGGTAACGTTAGACTGTATTTGACAGGTCGATCGTGTCTTGTACGGATCGTCTGATTCACAGTGGGGTGAAAATAATTCCAGCGAACTACGTTGTATCACACACCATTTGATGTCAAGACGGAGAACATCGGCGACCTTGACGGAAGGTACTTCCGGTATTTCCTCGTTACTTACATTATCTATTTCATATTAAATATTATAGAAATGTTGAATATCATTGAAATGTTGAATATCATTGAAATGTTGAATATTATTGAAATGTTGAATATCATTGAAATGTTGAATATTATTGAAATGTTGAGTATTATTGAAATAGTGGATTATTATTGAAATGTTAAATAATATTGAAATGTTCGAGCCTTTTACCAAAAAAAGAAATTAAAAGAAATTTATTTCCAGAGAAATGATTTGCTGAATGCAGCTCAAGGACGCGGCTATATAATGAAGATTTTAGGAGCCAATCGTCAAATAGGAGAACCATAACCTCTTGATGACCGCATAGAGGAAAAATCTAGACAGATGATATACCGGGTAGCCAAAGAGAAACTGAATAGAATATTATGTAGTGTGTATATGTAGCATTAAGTTTGAATTAATGTTTCGTTAACGAGCAATCACTGGCCATCCCAAAGCTCGTCAATGTACCACCTGGTTGATGAAGAAGTTAACCTTGATGATGGGACAAATCGGCATACTGCTACCCATAGGCTCCACAAACCGTTCACCTTTTTCCATTCACACCGCCGGTTGTGATTGCAAACAGACAGCCTACGTAATGTCGCAAACAGACAGCCTACGTAATGTCTCACACTCGGCCTACAATACGTCGTTCCAGGTATTGATGCCTTCATCAACAAAAAGATAGCGGAAAACTAACGTGTAGAGCCACATAAGAGAAAATCGGTTACTTGTCCACTATGTAAAGGCTACCCAGACCTGATGGCCAATATTATACTCTCCCCTATCTAAAAAAAGTATTCTTCCTCATAATAGGGTTGAATTTGAAAAACAACAAAGTGTACATTTTTAGCTTTTAGCAAAGACCAAAATGGTCTAGTCAATATGTTCTATCACCATAATAAAGTTAGGCGCACTATTTTTTGATTAAACTAGTGGGATTTCAACAACAATAAATATGCAAACAACAATGTCGCAGGGTCACATGACATGTCATTGCTTCACGTTCACCATTCTTAGTTCGTATTTCAAAGATGACGGATTAAGTTTCTTCTGGTGCATTCTATCTTTTAGAGTTATCTCCAGAAATTCGTCGTCACTATCCAAAGTTTCACTTTCAGTTTCTTTCTTGTTCATGTCCACTGCATTTCTCACTTGGTTCACACGGCGACAGTTTCCATGACACCTGTCAATCTTTTTCGACAGTTTCGGTGAGCTGCTATGGAAACCGCTTGTGTCGGTCTTGCTGCTTCTATGGTAATTGCGACAAAGTGTTCTACTGGAATGGTAGCAGGAAGGCTTTCTTTTATGTAGTTCTCTAAATAAATATTCCACTTGCCGATCACGGATCTGAAATTTAAACAAAATATGGTATATAAAAACAAATATATATATAAATATATACATTAACACAATGACAGAAGTATTGTTTAATGCCATTCAACATGCTCAGCAAAGAAACCAATACCATTATTGATAACACAAGCTTCCATAAATATCACTAATCAATTGAGTCCGCACGAAACGTCCACCGAAAAAGGGTACAAAATTTATAGACCGCAAGTATCACTCAATAAACGTTTTCAAATGCAGTTCTTATGGTAGCTATTCAACACAGATGTGTGGTTTCGAACCTACGACCTTCTGAAAATGTAGCGCTCTTAATATTTGACTATTCTATCTATTAGAATTCTATCTATTAGAATTTTTACTGACCATCTTACGACCTAGTTTAGAACCGTATTGAGATTCCATATTGGTGTAATTAGGACATAAATTGGGTCCTTCATTAAGGAAACATGTACTCACCCGGAGCTGGTTCTCCAACGTCTCGGTATGCTGTCGCAGAACAAGCTTCATATCATCCATCAGTCCCGATCGTAGCTCGTTGAACGATCGCTTCAACTGATCGTGTTTGAACCGCGATCGGGTACACGCCAGACTCGAGTGGCCCGTCTTGAGCTCGGTGAATGCCTCACCGAGGCGCACCGTCAACGATCGCTGCTGCAGCTGCTCGCCGAGAAGTTCAATCATCTGAAGAAAACGTTGACATCATTTAACAGCAATCAAGGATGTCAACGTATATAACGTATTATTGTAAGGACAGGGAGAGATCAATGATGTTCAATCATCTGAAGAAAACGTCGACATCGTTTAACAACAATCAAGGATGTCAACGTATATAACGTATTATTGTAACAACAGGCAGGGTTCAATGATGTTAAATCATCTGAAGAAAACGTCGACATCATTTAACATCAAGGATGTCAACGTATATAACGTATTATTGTAACGACAGGGAGAGATCAATGAAGTTCAATCATCTTAAGAGAACGTCGACAACGTTTAACAACATTCAAGGATGTCAACGTATATAACGTATTATTGTAACAGCAGGCAGGAATTACCCCGCCTTGTGGCCCATTATTGGTCCTTCACAAATCTAGGCGATGGTTCCTGTAAGAAACAGATGAGCCTCAGTAATAAGGCTGAGAGAAGAGCATAATGAAAACCGATTTGGTCAAACCATTGACCTTTGTCCATTCATGCCAGATTGTTCCAAACGGCTATGGGTCACACCGTCACACCCTAAATCTGTGATAGTTAATAATTATAAACAATAAGACGACGAGGTAGCAGATAAGGAAGCATCATAGAGCATATGAGATAGTCATAAAGAATCATATTGCAAAGGCAATCAAGACCCCTGTGGGCAGAGAGGGTTCGAAGCACCATTTGCCTGATAAATGCCACAAGGAATCCAACCAGGGTGTCCTGGATAGAAATCCAAGGAATTGGAATTCCAAATCCGTTCCAACTTGAATTGTGTTCCTCATCAAACAAACCTGCTGTATTATCTTGATCCTCGTGAGCGATGAGTTCATGGAGCGACGCCGAACGACCTTCGCTCGTTTCTTCAGCGCGGACTCCATCATCGCGACCTCTTGAAGTATGTCCCGATGAAGAGTCTCCAATTGTTTGACATCATCCCTGCGAAGAGCGAACCAAAGATAAAAATATGTGACTATGATTGATAAAGATAATAGAAACTTTCTGAGTGTACACATGGAAAAAGGTCTGGCAATTCTTACTAATACTGCCGAAAGCAAGAAACGATAGAACACAACTGATAGAAAACTGTGACAAGACGTACAAACATGTTGTATATGAAATGGTACAGGCTTTATAGGAATACAATCTGATTATAGAGTGGCCATTCAGAAGCCTTTATCCAAAGGGTGGTGACAAAAACTCAAAACTGAGAGTCTGGTATGGCAGAATATGAAGCTAGACATATGAATGATGTTTCTTCTTTGCACTTGGTCGACATTTACAGTAGCATAGGCATGTTTATATTTTTTATGAAAGAATAAAAATATTCCTCAATGAAGGAAGTTGTTGTTGGCTGTTCCTGTATGTCTATTTATAGTCAATGCGGAATGGATTCACACTTTAGAAATTTTCAGAGAAGTTGGAAATGAATGAACGAAGCGATGATTACATTTTGGTGACCACCCGGATTGCTGGCTCATAATCCATAAATAGATTGTTGATATTTGATGCAAACTTACAATAACGCATCCTCAACTCGGGTATGACATTGACCTTTGCTTCACTAACCTTTCATCGTCATTGAGAAGATGCTTGACCTTGCTGTAGTGCTCGGTGAAGTCACGCCGCACTGCGATGGTATTGTCGCGATATTTGTTGATGGCTTTATTCATCGTCGTGATTTCTTGTCTTAGTAGCTGCAACGTTAGTAGATATCGTGATAAAACAGATAACAATGATGACGACAACGCTGACGATCATGATGATGATGAGAGTGATGGAGAAGAGAATGTTATAAATGATAACAACGATGACAGCGATGATGATGATGATAATGAGGACTGTAGTAGTTCCGATAAAAATGGCGTGACGATGATAATAAAAGTGATGATCGAATAATAACGATGATGACAACAATAATGCAAATGGTATTGATGAAAGAGAACAATTACAATGATGACAAGATAAGACATGGCTGATGACTTGATAGCATCGATGAATTCGTTCCAGAGTATCTCCAATCACTTGTCAAAATCGATCATTCATCTTACGGCATTCATCAGTTTCATGCTACATACGTATGTAAGAGTACCTCAAACTAGAACGGCGCGTTTAGCACATCGACATTTTTCCAACAGACCTATGTAATTTAAAGTGAAGGAGGCTGTTGCAATCAGTTAAAAACCTATCCAGCATAAAATTCATAAAGTCACCCTCTTATTGTGTTTAGCTATTTCTGTGATAATTCTATATTACAGTATTGTGTTTACAGCTTGCATTTACATTTTCTATAATAGAAGTGCTACTTTTAACATGCTTGTGTTGTCACAGTGTGTATTTTATTCATGTTTTATGTTTGCATATGGATATGTGCAAATATTCATCTTCTGGGTTTTAAAAGACAGTCGTGTCTGTCCCGCTTGAAAATCGAAAAAACATGTATTATTATATAGTAATAGGACAAGCTTTCGTACATACAGGTATATGCAGACCTGACAAAGTATACCTGTGTATAAAAACTCATATAGACACTAATCTACAAGGCATTACATTGAAGTCTCTAATTATAAAGTATGACTGATAGGGCAGTGGTGTGTATATATATAGATATAGATACAGAGGTTTGTATATATATAAATAAATATATATATATGTATGTAATATGGAAAATGATTTACAAAATACCTAATTAAGAATATTTAATATATTATCCCATTTTTGTTATTGTCAATTTGCTGTTGCTAATTAATTCAGCGTAAACATAGAAATTAAAATAAATCAATAAATATTTGGCCAATACATTTGACTCAGCGAAATGAAATAAACCTGTGCATTGTTCTAGACTTTGGCAGTGAACGGGTATAAATTATTAAGCAATTTATAACTACATGGAACAATGGAGATTAATATTAAACTTGAAATTATTGAAATGTTGCCATATACCATATATACCGTAAATAACGTAAATATCGATACCGTAAATACCATAAATATAGTTCAATAAAACTCTATATGGACTAACAGCAAACAAATTAACAAACTACGTAGTTATGTTACACTACCGATGTAACTACTGCTGTATCAGTAAATGGGGTCAATAAAGATAGTCCTTTGCTTGATAACAGGGATCCTAGGCACTGATTATCATTTAATCTGCAAACATTTGTAGGATGAATTACTCCACCTACTAAGGGTTACCAACAGTATCCTGTTTCAAACAGGCAACCATCAGACCATAGCATAAAGACAGCCCACTATCGTATAGTATCACATACTAGTAGTATTAAACTAAATCACGAAAAAGCGCAGATACAAAAAATGAGAAAAAAAACTTTTTTTTCTTCTTCCTCTAATTTTTCTTCCACTACATGACCTCCATGTAGCTACTTCGTTAACTTAAGGTAGATACAAAAAAGACAAAAATCAAAAAGATGGATCTAATCAATTATCACAAATCAAAAATGTATTCCTTTTATTATCATATCATCTAGGAGAGAAATACTGTTATTACATCTTTTAATTTTGACACCCTCGAATATTACACTACCCTATTGCATTAATCCCAGTTTCAAGGGATAAAACCCCTTGAATTTACTTATTACAAACCAACTCTATAGCGGTGTATTTTGATAGAATAATCACGTCGTTGTGTGCTCTTAATAGTACAACCCTGTTAATATCTTATTATATATGGATATATTTTTAGCCTTTAATATTTTCTTTGGATTATTCATATGCTCCTCTAAATGTCACGCACCTGTAATCTTCACTACACATGTCTATTTACAAAAAATGGGCGCACCTATGATTCACAAGAACAATCAACAACTGTATAATTTAGTTCATCTGTTTGTTCACATCTCCACATTCTGAGTCAAATTGTTGACTTAGAACATAGATGTGAAGAAATAGATGTTCCATAGATGTTTAACTGTACCTGCCTGGTAAAGTATTAGCAAATGATATCTGTGAAGATATCGGGGGAATGAAGAATAGCAGTCACTTTACCCAGACGAGGACGAACGGACGTTAGTTAAACCAATATTTACAAGGTCGTTGTGACATTACGCGCAGTCTGTTACCAAAGAGAGTCCTTGAATGCTACGAGACTGAATGTGAAAATACACACTGACAATTCGCCACTGTATCGAGCAATGGCTGTTTTTCCAGCCATTAGCAGCAGACACCTGCTGTGGGTGATGTCTCTTATGTACACAAACCTTCCACCTACTTATCTAGTTTAAAAACCACGTCTATAAAAATAGTCACGTCTGAAATACACAGAACCCATTCGACCAAGAACTTTTCACGGGTCTAAAAAAAACTTTCCACTATTGCGTCAAGTCCAAAACAAAACTTTCTATTTCTTGATCTATTCGAATGGGGAATTTTTTTCAACAATTTACAATTGACATTTCGACAATTGAGATTGACAGATGAATCTTGATAGTATAATTAAATACTACAATATATGAATCCAACATTAACTCTACTAATTCTGAATGTGGAGGTTTCTTATGTGCATCTTGAATTTTCTATAAATAATGAAGTCATTGGAAGATCTATTCTACTGCAACATTGGTTACAAATACGGATAGCGGATAGAAGCCTATCAGCCTATATGAAAAAATACATGCAAACCAACGCCTTTTTCGGGGATTTCATTGATTCATTTAGCCTGACAGCCAGTGCATCATTATAGTAATATAGTGGCCCTAAATAATAATTTTCTGGTTATTTTACGAATGTAATGTATAAGTAATTTTTCTCAGATTGTTCGTTTGACATACTTCCGAAATACTTCCAAACATTCCAATTTTCTACATATTGAACATTTACCACGTTATTTCAATTATCATCTTAATATGACCAATCCTTATCAAATAAATAAATGTGTTTACTCCAATGCATTTTTGGTACTGTATTTCTCCACATTTTTGTTATAGAGTTTCTATTCCACAATTTATAATACAACATAATACAAATATGATTTCATGATTTAGTGCTGAATGAAATTGATTGACTGTATTGTTAATATGTATATTTAACTTATTTACATCACAAATCATCAAATATCTAACATAAATATATCATGCGTTCATATAAGAACCTTACCTTTGAAAAGATTAACTATCCAATACCTACTATACCCTTTCAAGAATTGCCGTTTTTTACAAGACAGAGTATAAGAAGTTATCGCAACAAATCCACAAGTCTGTTACAACATATTAAATTATCGCACAATCTTAAATGGTATCGAGGCTATCTTGATGTTTCTCGTACGAGGTCGGTCAGAGAACTGCGTGATTTCCAGGAGGACAGTCAATTAATACTCCGGAGTGAACGGTGAATCTAATTAGCAATCAAGCCGAAAATGCTAACTAAATATCACTTAATGCCTATCACAATAGAACCGGTAAGGGCCTTTGTACTGCTCAGGGGCTGCTATTATGGCAGTTGACAGTGTTTTTGTACTGTTGCACGCAATGCTATTGTTAGTAATAGGCCAATTGGCGGAGATGCGTTCACTCTTGCCCTCACCTCTCCCAAGGTCTTCCTTAGATTAGTGGTCACAATGCCAAACTTAGAATTAAGTTGATTTGTTATGACTGTTAACACCCTTTCCTAAAGGCTGATGTTGGAGTAGAGAAAATTAGTCATTTCTAAAAGAACACCACTCACTAAAATTAAGTAACTACATACAGTGTTGTCATCCAATAGAGCATCATAAAAATAATCTATTCAAGACTATTGGTCCAATTTTAACAAATCACGTCTAATAAGACAATTGGTCATAACAATAGCATTATATGATATTAATTTGAAACAATACACTGATCCAATTTGTGTCATAAAAATACAAAAAAATAAAGATGTGAAAAATTAATAAACTATATCAATTGCTAAAAAAATTAATTCAAATATACTAAATACAAGGAATATTTTTTATGTATTAATTTCCCTCATCAGGTTCATCCAGCTGGCAAGAGTGGGAGTAATTTGATGATATATATCATTGCAGGTCATCAAAGAGGTAAAAATAGAAAGACACAACTACATGATCAAATTTTCTTGTTGGCTCATTTATAAATGTGTAATTCCATTTTACTGTGTTCCCATACTGTTTAGTGTCTACTATAAATTAGCCAAGTGTTTATGCCTGAAAGATTTTAACATATACCTACCGTACCCAAATTTCTGTGGAAATAAAGACACTGCGAAACGCGAGATGACGGTGGTATATCTACTGATAAGTATTGTAGCCACTCAGAGTTAATGAAGGGGCTATCACATGTCACATTAGTGAAAGTTCTCAGTAGAAAAGAAAAGTTGCAATGTTTTAAAATGTGATATAAATTTCTAAATTCCAACTGCCTATCAATTTTATTGTCTTGACATACCCCTGTATTTAAGATGTAGTCATAAAGTCCAAGGGAATCCAAATTACGTTATATTTATATTTTTCCTGATATCAAGATGATATGCAAACACAGGCGAGTACAACGTTAATGTAATAATAGTAATACTCTAATAATTTATAGCGCACCTTTTATTGTGTTAGTTACCACCAGGTACGCTTTATAAACAGCGTGGTAACAGTTTATTATTGCGATTTACCTAAAACATGTGATAAAAGTGAAAAAAATGTGGAGTACAAAGGTATTAACTTATATGTTCACTGAATAAAAAGTTTTTTCTACGAGTGCCGAGTTGGAAATGCTTTGCAAAATAAATATGTAATTCTATGTAAAATGTATATATAAATGTATCAATATGTATATTTCTACCTGCAAAACACGCATGAAAAGGATACTTGAAACCATCAAGTCCTTAAAGTTCTTAATTGATTTAATGACTTCAAAATAAATCTGTAGAGTAGCATTGGAGAAAGTGGCAGCTTTAGGAAGTTCCCACCACTAACGAGAATGATAATCAGTAGCCAGTGCATCCGGTGTTGACAGCCACTGGCAGATCATTAATCTCTGTCTGTCTAAACACTGAGAGTGCCACCTACTTATGACACTAAGACAGCACACTCTTCTTAAGAAGAGTCATGTGGTCTAAAACTGTAACCCTCTGACTCCGCCGTTTAGGACAGAAGCACAATTCAAGCAGTTTATTCAGAGTCTCCATCAGACCTACAATATGTTGCTCAAGGCTATAGAGTTTGTATCCAACGTCTCACTGAATATCTACTGGATCAACGCGACTCTGAAGGAACCATCAGGAAGGTCTTTATTATTGAAGTGATGTTAATTGGGGTAGCCAATACGGTTCTTTGAATAGCTGGAAAGAAATCCACAGAAAAAAAGACTATAGCTCTGATGGGATTCGAACCCACGACCTCAAGATACCCGGTATGGTGCTTTAAGGTAGAAAAACTATACCTCTGATGGGATTATTATTGAAATTATAGCGTACAAAGATGATATATTCACTTTATTATAATTTGTTCGTTTTTTGTTAAAATGATCTGTATACAATCATACCATTAACACGTCCCATATATGCTGAAAAGAGATGTTATTGTTTCACTATTGCACCTGATGAAGTATACTTGTATATAAAAGCTTGTGTTAATCGTAACCTTATTTAGTCAATAAGGTGTTACTTTCACTTTTCTTATTGTACGATATGACTAACACGATAACTCACGTATCTTTGCTTGATAATCTCAATACTGCCGAATCAAGTAGGAATGTGTGAACACACAGAAGAAACTGGCAGATTGAATCTGATGAAGTATACTTTTATACGACAGCTTGTGTTAATCATAACCTTAGTTAGTCAACAATCCGTTACCTTCACTTTTCCTATTCTTCCACTATCTAGATGTTAACGCTTCGAAACGCTTTCCACCAACTCCTCCTTCAAACTTAGAAAGGAAGGATTAGAAGTCAGATGCCCTGCTGCGTTATCTCTACTTAATCAGAGAGAGTTAATTATCTCCAGCTGACATTTTTATGGACAATGGGCTAGGTGATGTGGGGGAGTGGTTCTAGGTTAAGATAATTATTAACAGGCTTAAACTTATAGTATTCTTTGATAACATACAAAAACAGAATTAATGAGCCTTTTACAAAACAGTGGTTGGTCACTAGCAGCTGCAATGCTGAGATGTAGCGTATGCGGAATCCCTACATGATATCGTATGACTGTCACAGCACATCTCTACAATCCCACAAACATTTATGGTCTATTCCCAGAAGAGCCAAAATATTTTTATTGCCTAAAATAGATGTTTAGTAACTGTTTATGACAATTGTTTACTTATCTATAGATTTATCATCTATGGACTTATCATTTATAGACTTATCATCTATAGACTTATGATCTATAAACTTATCATCTATAGACTTATGATCTATAAACTTATCATCTATAGACTTATCATCTATAGACTTATCATCTAGAGACTTATCTATAGACTTATGATCTATAGACTTATTATCTATAAACTTATCATCTATAGACTTATCATCTATAGACTTATCATCTAGAGACTTATCATCTAGAGACTTATCTATAGACTTATGATCTATAGACTTATCATTTATAGACTTATCATTTATAGACTTATCATTTATAGACCTATCATCTACAGTCATACAGACATGTCTAAGAACTATGTCGGGTAATAAAATGTTAAGAAAGTGGAAAATTATTTCATGACATGAAGTTATCTTACGATTTAGTCAGCGTGAATTTCAGGAAATTATATCAGAGTGAGCTTGCTGACATAACTAGGCCTACTTCAATAACCCTACCTTTTGTAAAAAATTTGTGTCGAGAACAATAAAATACGAGTCTCTTTCTTGGATGGTTCATCCGTTGTCCGAATCTCAGAATTATTGCCGCACGGTGTGCAGAAATTTGAAGTGCAACCACAAAATGTCTAAACAGCCGTTTAGGTGACGATTTTAACCGAGGTTATAGTGATATATGATACCACACACGGAGATGGCTATAATGATATTAAGTAAATTCACAAGAAAGAAAATCACCGTGAAAAGAATCATGATGATTGAATGAAAAAAATCTTGCGAAAAATTGCCTACATCAGTTACAATTGTTTATAAAACTGATGGAAACTTCAAGTTGTTTATGGTTTGACGGTACATAATTGCCGATGTTGCAAATACATTGTAATTTTAATGATCTATCGAAAAACGACAAATAAGCATAATCAAAATACCTCGACCTTCAACAATAAACAGTCGTGTGTTGTTGATATTTAATTGATGCATAAAAATCAATTCATTATTATAAATTAATGATGAAGCGTGAATTATACGGTCCACTCGAGGTCATAATTTCGGAAAATTATTCCATCGCATAGTTTTGCGCTGTGATAGGTTGGAGTTAACTCATTACTTAGGGTCAGAGCCCATCATGACCTTCCAGAAGTTAACATCGCTCCGGAGATGCAAAATTACTGAATACACTTGACCTTAATTCAAAGGAAGTGGTAATGTATTTATCAAGAAGTAAAATCATGTAAGTATTGCGCTGTAAAATAAGAAAAACTTACATAATATGTAAAACACATCTTATAAATTAATAAAACTTACGTGATTAAGAAATGTTAAAAAATGCTTTCATATTTCACCTAAAAATGTAAAGTGGTTGTGATAGTGATATACATTGGCTGTGTGGAAGTTTTTTCCAAAACCCATGAAAAATGAAATTTTTTGTTTGAAGTGTACTTATTAGCAGAGCTGTCAAACACACTTTACATGAAACAATAGTCTAATGGTCTAAGACTATGATGTAATTACTTACATTATATAAAATTAACCTCTAACAGAATACAGGTAATATAGATCAATGTTAGAATAAAGCATCTACGGACAGACGTAACGTTATTAAGCATGTTTGGAAAACAACAGCAGTGTAACCTACGACCAAGAAGTCTTGGCTGATAGATGACCTTTGTCCATTCATAGCATTGGCGCAGAATGAAACAAAAACCATCCAAGCCAAGCAGAAACGCAGTTAAGTCTACAATAAGTGATGATTTTATATGATGGTATAATGGAGAGGTATCCGAAAATCTGCCCACACCCCTTCACAGGGAAGACGCCCTTACATAACCATAACACAATCGTTTGGGCTGGCCTAGTCATTCAAGGAAAAATAATAGTAATAATTATAAAGCTTTATTTAAAGCACCGAATTATCCCTTGGTCAATGACAAGATGATTTTGACAAAACTTTACAATGTTAGGATCTAAAAAACATGAACTAATGCCTAGTGGAGGTTTTAAACTTGTATAAACTTGTACAATATACACAATATATACATACTTAGGGGGATAACTTTGAATTATGAAGAATTAAATGTAAATATATAACACAATGTGAACTAAGAACACGCATCAGAACTGTGCAGTAAGTCTATGTATTAAGCACGAGTGAAGAGGAGAGTTTTGAGTTAGGATTTGAAGATGTTGAAAGTGGGAGATGTTTAGATGTCAAAAGAGAGAGAGCACTGAAGAGTAAAATGAACTTAGATTTATATAAATACAAATTTCTAAATTTAAAATTACCTCACCCTTAATGAAGAATCATTTAAACTATGGCTTCAGAAGGAAGGATCGTTCGATAACTGTAATACTTGTTTTTACAATAGGTGATGACGAACTAGTGAAAATATTCACACGAAAAATGAGATTCATCAGTAACATAGAATTAGGTCACAGGCACAGCAGATGTTACAGACAAATAAATATTAATCTCCGCTCATCCAGGTAGCAGATGACATTATTAGATCACTAACGGTAGATGCTACAAAACACCGATAAGTTAATAATTATTACCGTAATTATGTAGTTTCACACATCAAATTGTGCCAATCAAAACTAGCGTAAAAAATTCATTTTAATATTACATTAATGTACGTATAATGTTTGTGGAATACAGGAGATAAAAGAGAGTGATTTCATAACTAGCAACACCTCAAATTGATTAGTCCAGTTTGCTTCAGAAGTATAGCATGTGACATCTTCACTTAAATCTGATACATGTAACAGTTTGGTTCATTGTGTTTATTACAATAACAAGCTGATAAATGACTGAACACCACATTTCCTCTAGGGACGTAATGTGGAATTTATGAGACCTGCAATTTTTTGTTATCTTACTCGATGAGGGCTCGAGCCCAAAATTCTAAACTGGGTGACAGTGTGAGAGTCACTTTTTAATCATATTATACCTCTAAACTTGAAACATCTGGATATAGGCTAGCAAATGATGCAGACCAACCTAAGATATGAAATACTCGGCACAGTGAACTAGACTGGTCCGGCTGCTGATGTTCTGCTATGATACCTGAGGACCTGAGTGGGAAGCAGATACCCTAATAGTAACCAACCCTAACCGGATCGACCTAGTACATCGCAGCAAATACTGCATGTTTTATATTAATTGTCTCGAATACTGATATCTTCTGTGACAGACACTTTACTACATTAAGAATCATGCAAAGATCCTATCAAAAACACTCACCTTGTGATAAATTTTTAGGAATGACGTAACGTGGTGCCCATCTTTGCTTCTGGTTGGTCGGCAAGCCCTCATCTCTATCATGTCTTTATACCAGTTCACATCATCAACATCTGACTTCAAAAATTCGCTATCTGCTGACTGTGGCCTGTTGGTTTCTTGGTTGTCTTCCTTTAAATTTTCACACTGTCCAGAAGATGTCTCATTTGTCTCATTCCGACACTCTCGATCACCAACATTTGAATCCAATTCCTGACGATAACAATCGCTCGACTCCAACTGCCATGTGCATTCTCCTTGGGAATTTTCCTGGCTATTTTGTTTGGCATACTCACCAGGAAGCCTAACCTCAGCAAATTCACCATTGCAAGATGTCTCACGCTCATTATTAATCATTTCCTTACTACAAGATATTTCCTCAACTTTAACTAACTTCGAATCCTTTCCATCATCATCACATATAACCGACTCTGTTGGATGTGAACAGAGCTTATACTCTTCACAAGAGTTGGTAAGAGTTTGATCCAAATCAGTTCCATCATCCGACACCTCAAGCTCATCACCAACCTCTCCATGAACCTCTTCGTTACTTACACCATTATGATAGACAACAACTGTTTCACAAAATCTATTCTCCTTCAAATCACAGAACTGACGGTATAATTTGTTTCCACATTTCATATAAGGGATATGAAACAAACATCCAGAATCGACACTTTCAATACTCTCCATATCTCCTTCACATAATGACCTATTTCCTTCAACGGATACAATTTCCTTACTGGATTCAGCTTTTATTCCATCCACACAATGCGACTTTTCAGCATGCCCCTCCACATTTTCAAGATGACACATATCTAATATCAACATTTCTCCATCACACATTAAACCTTTGTCATCACCATTGTCCTTATTTTTCTCGCACTTTGAGTTAAGATTTACTCGAATGATCTTGCAATCCTCCATTCCTTCACTCATTCCACTAACATTACAATCTATCTGCCTTTTTGTACGTCGCCCTTCATCATCATTTCTATCATCATATTTATCATCATCTTCATCATCCCTAAATTCATTTTTACCAGTCGAAACGCTGATATCAACAACTTCACCATCATCTGTTCCAACACATTTATCATCAACAGTTACGACAGGGGACCAATAATACTGTTCATTTTCAATAACGCAAAATTTTGTTTCTTTAAGCAATTTCGGATATGGATTCAATTTCTCGATATGACTAGAGGGTATGATTGCGACAAAATCATCAAAACAAATTCCTGATGAAAACCTTAATTTCTCCAAGTAATTTTTCCAGCTATCTTCAACCGGTGACACTATTTTTTCCTCATAATTACACTGGCTGGATTCAGCATTGACATTTTCCTTCTCTTTCTCAGCTGCAATGGAAATTTCCGCTCCAAAAACGTCATCTGCTATGGTAGTCTCGAGACCAGTGGATAATTCCAAAGAGCAATCATCATCATCCAGTGTCTGAAATAAAAAAGATTGATATCAATAAATATTGATGATAAAGAAGAATGAAATAAAATTATTGTAATTAACCTAGTTTATTATCCTACAATTATCTTATAGTTATGGAGAGAAGTGCACGAAAAACCTATACCTCTGATGGGATTCAAACCCACGACCCTCAGATAACCGGTCTGGTGCTCTACCAACTGAGAATAGAACCATAGAACCACATTAGCTACCACTATTACCATCACTTGTATTTATGTTATCCCAAGGGTATTATTTGAAGCAAAACAGGAAGTCACAAACTTATTAGCAATATTTACATTGTTGGCTCTTTAGAATCCATAATCACTTCCTTTCATAATAAAAAAATCACACATTCTTGAGTGTGTTTTTTAAGGTGACAATATGTCAAAAGTAAATATACAAAGTAAGAAATTCGTCTTTACTAGTTGCTAGAGTACTGGACCCATATAGATGAGACATACGGTTTAGTTAAAAAAGTTATTGAACTATCATAATCAGAATATCTTTATGAGTAAAATATATCAAGGTTCAAGAAAACAAAAAATAATGCATGCATAGATCATCCAAGTAAAGAGAAATAAAAAATAAAAACAAGCAAAATTCTGGAAATGAGCTGAAAAAGAGGTTATTTGATAGAAATACCAATGTTTCCTTCACAAATTTACACAGATTATACGGATAGGTGGGGGGGAGGGTCGTAGATTTTTCAGAGGGCTAGATTGGCAACTGCTGAATCTTCTGAGGGTTGCATCATTATTTCAATAATAAACGATTTCAATTAAAAATAAATTTGTCTTCGTTTGTTATAAAGGATTTGATTTTTCCACTGATCAAAGAACTAGCAGGCCATTCGTTGGCCAGCGCTGACTATATCGTTTCAGGCTCTACTTAACGCCAATCCTGGGGAGAAACTCAGAATAACAATAATGCTGGTCGGGAGGTAAAAAAGGTCTATTTAAAAAACTTCAATGTCAGTGGGAAGGTCATGAGTGTGAGGACCGATGACGAGATTGAACAGTCGGAAATGAGACAAGAAACGTACGATTCAGATAAAATATACATTCAATAAAAATTCACGCCATCAAACAAAATATGTTAAGTGTTTTGGGTAACAGGAACAAACACCATACCAATTTTGCTATAAATATAACATTTTCAGACAAACTTTTGATATTTTCCACCAGATGCTCAGATGTAATTCTGGAGTAATTTCATTTTTATTATATCATGTTTTAATGAAAATATAAATGCCATCATTTTTACTTGCTTAGCGTAGACATGGCATGAACAACATACGACAAAGTCTTACGTATTTTCCGCATGATAAACGTTCTAGTACCAGGGAACTGATGAAAATTTCTTTAAAAATTATGTAGGATAGGGAGATATTTTGGTGGATATTGCAAAAATAACTTGTGACTCCTTTGAGATGAGCGTTACTGTAAGAAGATACTATATAAATTTCTGAAAAATCGATAGAAAATGTTGAATATTTGAAAAATAGGGAAGCTTATTCGAAATTTTGCATTATAAATTAGGTATCTTTGAATCTCATTGCACTGAACGAATATTTGAATTTTAGTTGAATAATTTGTCATATTACATGGCACATCCACGCTGACTGGAAATTAGATCAAAAAAGCATGTCAACACATGCGTGGAACATCGAAACATGCATAATACAAAGAACCACAAAAAACAACAGTGACTTCAGACAAAGTTCGTTTGATGAATCATTTCTATTGACTGATTACTAACACAGTCATTCCAGGAAGTGATTGTAAGGGATGGAGGGAAATATTGAAAGGAGAATAAGAATACATACTGAATTTATCTCGAAAGATAAATTCTTCTTTGGAAGAAGTCACGAAAGCTTAAAGGTTAAGGATATAACAGTAACAGTAAATAATAATATAAGTTTTATATACTTACTCCTTGTCTAAAGCAGCAAAAACATGAAACATGGATTTAATTAGAAACATGATAATTGAAGGATGTAGGTGTGACAAGAAAATAATTCAAGTACACATCACCTGTCTGGGAGTTCATAATGTACTGACTCTAGGGGTGCATAAGCTACAGTTGGTTAGAGACCATATATAACATTGCGGAAGAGTGTGATGGAAGGCGAGATGCTAGAATTGACTGGGATTCGATCACAGTCTTACGTCCAAATACCATAAGAAGCTTTAGAAGAGGAAAGAAATAGTTATCAAGTTAAGTAACTAGGTGAAACCATTTTTTTTAAAGTTTAGCTAAGTTTAAGCTTAGCTTAGAGCTTACTTTAGCTGAAGTTATTAGAAATGACACAAAAGGCTATAGGGGGAGGATAAAATGTATGGTCCTTACAATGCTTAGCTATGTCCACAATGAGAGAAAGTGCAATCACCTGTTCTTATGAACTCTATGGTGAGGGCAGCCAGCAAGTTACAATATAACTTGCTAGTATAGTGTAAAACTCAAAAATTGAGCATATATGATTGGTTAATAATAATAATGAAGTTTAATTTTAAGTGCCAAATTATCCCTTGGTCGTTATGACAAGATGTTGCCTACGACAATATGAAGAAATCTAGTATATTCGAAAAACATAAACAATGACATAGAATAATGAATGAAGCAACAGTTACACTAGGCCTAATAATACAAGAGGCCAAAAAAGAGAAAAAGACAAGATGCCAAGGAGGCCATCTTTTTATTAGAAGAGAAAACAACAAGGAGACATTGTCTGACATCAAAAACTAGAGGCCAAAGAGACCTAAAAAATACCCATTAAGATACCGAAACAAGAAAATAGATATTTGAGGATAAACCTTGGCTGAAATCACATCTAATTCCTAAAAAGAGTTGCCCTTAACAAATTTGAATGAGACCTACACAAACAATATCTGCCAAATGGCAGACCTTTGCACTGATGGGAGATGGAGATCAAGATATTCAAATAAAAAAGTTGATAGAAATTACTCCCCTTTGCTTCCATGACGAAATGCTGAACTAATCTGGAAGATACTAAACCAAGGACAATATCTGCCGAATAGCAGACATCCGCAATGAAGGGTTCTAAAGAAAAAGATTTTTCAAGTAAAAAACAAACGTCACAAGTTACCTTACTGCCTTCTGCCATATGGCAGACCTTTGCACTGAGCGAACATGGAGATAAAGAATTTCAAATAAAAAGGTTGATAGAAGGGTTCTTGAGAAAATGATTTTTCAAGAAAAATACAAACATCAACACAAGTTACCTCCTCTCAGGCCAACTCTATATGACGTTTTACAGTCGACACAATTAGATTTAAAATTAGGACGTCCGTAATTCAGAGCATCTGCATACGTCGTTTTAATAACCCCCATACAACGTATTACAGACGCCTCATATCCAATTATTACTCGGTGAAAGTCACGTGTAAATCACGTGACAATCATCGAAAATGGCACCAGTCTCCCATCGAACGAAATTTTCACTTTTGAAAAATTGTTATAATTATTTGAGAAATAGACGAAGATTGATGAATCG